>NW_022046637.1:0-22704 GCF_001654015.2 Drosophila navojoa
GAAATGTAGATTTACTAACTATATCTAACACGTTAAATAATAATAATTCTTAAAAAAAAAAAAAAAAAAACAAAAATAATAACAAAAATAACAAAAAAAATAATATATTATAAACTTTTTCTTGTGCCATTATAACATCTGTCTGGACTCAGTGAACAATTGAGATTATTCATAGATTATACACTATAACAATGTTAAGATTATATATCATATGATATAAAATATTTTAAAAATAAAAAAAAAAATTTTTACTTATTTATATTTATTTTTATTATTATTTTTTTAAAATTATTTTTGTGATTATATTTCATTTTATTTAAAATTGTTTTTCAATGTTAATAATTATTACACTAATTATTTTATTTATTTAAAAGTATTGATCATACTTCATTTTCATCTTTTTGAAGCATTTAATTACTATTATTTAATAATTTTATTTTGTTTAATAGGTTTAGGTACTAAAATATTTCAAAAATTGCTTGAGCTCTATATATTTTTATTTAGTAGTAGATTTTTATTTTTTTTTGTTTTATTATAAAATATAATATGCAATATATTTTATATATAATATATATTACTGAATTTATTTTATTTTTTTTTTTTGCATAAAAGAAATATTTATATATAGTTTATGTTCTTTGTAATATTTTGGTCATCTTTGGCCATGGCATGTGGCATGCCCCCGCTTAATTAGTGTATCATAATGAAGAAGCTGCAACTGAAAAATCTGGCCAAAGTTTTCGCTGAAAAGGCGTAAGACGTTTAGGGGAGGATTGAGGTGGGTTGAGCTACATAAGACTGGCCGCGGCACAACGGCTGATGACTAACAGCTCAAGGCAGGAGGGATCGGTGGGCGAGTTGAAGGGGTCCAAGAGGGGAACGGGGTGGGGCAGGGGGTGTTGCTTTGGTTGAAAGTTGGTTGGGGTCGCCACGGCGAGCTTCTTATTTATTGTTTTGGCGGTGCGCGGCAGTTGGCCGCTTAATGCCATAAAAAACAAAGGTGCCATGGCGATAAACAATAAAGAGGATACAGATGGGGGTCGCTGCCAAACATTTTATGCAAATTTATGGCTTAAACACAAATTTTTTTCCTTATTTTATTTAAATTTTTTTTTATTTTATATATATTTTATTATTAGTGTAAAATGGCAAGTGTTTTGCACTTGAGGCCAAATAAAAACATCTATATACATACATAATAAAGGAAACAAAATATAAATATACATATATAGCATTTAGCACACAGTCTTACTGGTAGAGGGGGAGGGCAGGGGAAGGGAAAGGAGAAGGGGAAGCTAGGGGCTCTTATTGACTATTTGGACTCGTTTGCGACTCTCTGCTGGAGGCGTCCCGGTTGAGGCTCTTGAGCGGCCCGAGCAGACTGAGCAGCACCGGCAACAGAATCAGACCGTGGGCCGCACCGATGAGCACGATGCCCAGGTACATGCGAAAATAGAAGATCTGGAAGACCTGCGACTTGGAGAAGGCCAGCACCACGATGCCGGCGAATTTGGTCAGCGTAATGCCGGAGAGGACACTGCTGCCGGTGACGCTGAGCGAGTGGAGCGAACGCTGCTGGGCATTGCCGTTGGCCTGCTTGAACGAGCGCACAATGTGGGAGACGAACTCCACGCCGATGCCCACACAGACGACCAGATTGACCAGCGAGATGGCGTTCAGCGATATATCCCAGGCCCACATCATTCCGCCCATATTAATCACAATGCACAGCACCATGAACAGCACGATGAGGGACGATGTGATGTCCAGGCCGGTTAGCAGCAGCGTCACCACGAATATCGCCGCCAGCGAGACGGCCAGCGAGACGAGGGCGTCATCCCAAATGGTTAAATACTGTTCGTAGAATATGAAGAACACACAGTAGGGAAAGACCTCCGTGTCGATGCCGTTGCTGGCGAACATCCCATTGATTTCGGACTGAACGCGACGCGCCTCACGCAGCGCCGCCACAAACTTGTCCGATGTGGTCGACGTCGTCGAGTACTGCATGAAGTGGGTGTCCAGAATGGTGGCCATACCCTCGTCATTCAGCGTGTAAATGACGGCCTGTAAGAAGAAGAAGAAGAGAGACTTTAGATGGAGACAAAACTAAAATCTCAAGTATTTTTTTCAGCTGATTTCCAAATATATGAAGAAGAAAGAAACTTATCCTAAAACTAAATGAAACATTTAACTATACACAGAAGACGGTACATAGTAAACTACTTTTAAAAACGATATTAATCGATGACATCAAAAAAGAGCCATACCACTTTTTGCTCCATTTCAATCAGTCTACTCTATTCGTATTGTTTACGTGACATATTTTAAGGCCATATATCTTAAGTTCCAAAATCGGTATCAATATAAAATATAATTGAATGCGAAACATTAGAAAATTTAGCTCTATGTGCAAGACATCATTTAGTAACCGACTTTTAAAAACAATATTTATCGATAACATCAAAATGTGAAACCTAAGAATATTATTAATTCTTAATAATTTTAATATTTAAGAAAATAATTTAGTTACAGATTTTTGGGAACGATAGTAATCGATAACATCAGCATGGAAAAGCTGAGAACATTTCTTGCAAAAGTATTATACAGAGTAGTAAGTACACAATTCTGTCACAGATTTTGAAAAACGATATTTATCGATAACATCAAAACGGGTATATGTAGCTAAAATTTGTTTAGATAAATATGATATACATATCATATAGGCAACTACAATAAAATATGCCAGTTTCTAGCTCTTAAAGATTCTGAGTTCGAGGCGTTCACATCAACAGACATGCGGACAGATGGTTATACAGTACTCTACCGACTCAACTCGTCAGCCTGATCAACGCTATAAATACTCATCGCCTCCTGCTCTGCGCTGCATACATTTTAGCTAAATATTTGACCTATGATCTCTCAATTTCAATGGGTACGCAGTATAAAGAGATAAAGTATGCTTGGTAGGGCTCTACTTACGTCCGCATAGGCAGCTCGACCCGCCTTGGCGCACTCAGCATCGGGCAGATCGGAGAGAAACAGCGGCACATACTTGTCAAAGGTCTCGGGCGTGGGTCTCAGACCATCTTCGGTGAATTCTCGCTCGCAGGGATAGCAATTTTCGCTCTTGGAGTCTGAGGGTGGGCGGTAGTGTAAAGATCTATTAGAGCATTCGCATATGGCGGACTTACTGCTCGGACAGAAGCCTCCCGTCGTGGCATTGATCTTGCAGCAATCGGGAATGTTGATCCAATCGATGTAATCGTCGATCCACGACGAGGCCGGCCGTGCCAGCGATGTGATCTGCGGATAGCGTGACTGTATGTACAGCTGGACGGAGAGCGAGTCGTCGTTGCACTCAACGCCGCCGCAAATGAAATTCTGATGCGTCGGATTGCTGTAGTTGAGGCCCGGCTTGAGCACCCAATAGACGGGAGCGCCCATGGCCAGCAGCTCGTCCATGTAGCGGAAGTACTTGACCACGTGCGAGTCCTGCGGCATGGAGGTCTCCTGGTCCAGGCCCGGCTCGATCGAAGGCATCACCATCAGCGAGAGCGCCGTGACCACAGTGAACACCAGCAGCACAATTATCTTGACGGGCCTGAAACGCAAAGCGAATGGAATGGAATGGAATGGAATGCATTGCAATGGACTGGACGATCGACTCACTTGGAGAGCAGGAACGGGGCATAGAAGTTGGTGAAGAGCTTCTCGAGCACGCCGACGTCTTGTGTGGCCTCCGGCTTCACCTTGCTGCGCACACAGCAGAGCAGATCGAGCCGTCCGCTCTTCCGGCGCCCCTCATCGATGGCCATCAGCGCGACGAACGCCGTGATCTGCAGCAGAAAGTCGAGCAGAATGGCGATCGCGGCGTACATGGCGAACGTCTTCACCGCCGGCATCTCGGAGATGGCGCCAATCGCGAAGCAGGCGAACTCGCTGCTGGCCGTCTGGAGAATGGAGGGTCCCACCTGGCCGATGGCCTCGCCGATCGCCTCATGGGTGCTGGCGAATTGATTGTGATCGAGCCGCTCGTAGGTGTGCACCATGATGAAGATATTGTCAACGCCCACGGCCAGCACCAGGAACGGTATTACCTCAATGGCCAGCATGGTGGTTGTCACGCCCACATAGCCCCAAAAGCCCAAGCTGCACACGACAGAGGCCATCACAATCACGATGCCGCTCACAGCCAGCATGATGCGTGACTCACGCAAAAAGCCCAGGCAGCTGCGTATGCGTCCCAGTGAGATTGCCACGTAGACAAACATCACCACGTAGCTGATGACAACGGTGCTGACCTCGCCCTCGGACAGCTCGACAATGGCGTCCTGTATGGAGCGCTCCGCCGAGTAGGCAATGTCCAGATATTCGCTCTTGTAGTCCCTCATGAAGTCCACGAACAGTTTCTCCCATTTCATGCTGATCTCCAGCTTCGATTCGTCCAGCTGATTCTTGCCCAGAAATGTGAGCACCAAGCCCGTGGCCAGCATATAGTCGGGATCCTCGCCGTTCTCGGTCGGCGGCATGCCGCCCACAGCGATGCCCGGCTCGATGGGTCCGCCGTAGTTGCTGAAGCAGTCCTCCATCATCGGAACGCTATTCAATGAGAAATTGGCAAATGTTTATAGTAGTGGTATATGAAGTATATGCATAAGCCCATCGGGCAGCTCTATATCTATCGTCAGGGACGAGCAAAATACGCCGTAATGACTCAAGGCGATCATTTGAGAGATATTATATTTAGAGATCGATGCAATTATTATTATAGTCACTATCCCATAAATTATGCTTATCTTTGAGTCTATGGGTCAATAGGTCTGTCGCATATGGGCAACCTTGTGGGGTTGCCAGACTGGACATACATACATACATTCGCTAGCTCTTATCGTAGTATACATATATAAACGAAACTGTTTGGAGAGTCTATGATTCATTTCTCGCTATAAGAGGGAACAATCTAGAGTTGTTTAGACTCGCCTATATGATATAGAGATCATAGAGATCAAGTCCTCACGACTCATGTGCATTTTCCTTAACTCACTGTCATATTTCCACCTATTTCGACTCACCGCAAGCAATCCTCCAGCTGGTTGAGATAGTTGATGGTAAAGTTGTTGCTGTCCACATAGGAGGTCTGAAATTTCTCCATGTCATTCTGGAAGTAGCCATAGATGGACTGAATGAGACAGTCGTCCACGGTGGGTGTGAAGCCGGGATACAGGATGGGCGCATAGCAAATTTTGTCCAAGCTCGTGCCCTCCGCCACGCCCAGCTTCATGATTTGCTCCTGCAGCTCGAAGACCTCCTGCAGGAACTTTTGCTCATAGGCTGGACCGAAGGTGAGAGTTCCGCTGGGGGCTTCGTGAGTAAACTGAGGGAGATGCAGGGAAACAGAAACAGAGAGAGAGGGAGAGAGAGAGAGAGAGAGAGAGCTGAGTAATGAAGAGGGTTATCCGTGCAGGCAAACGGCAAATGCTTACAGTGTCTTTCTTCACGGGCTTCACGAACAGCTGATTGGTGCGATAGAAGGGCCCGAAGTGCTGATCGAAGTAGTTCTTCTCGATGCGCGTGCTGCTCTCCTCGCTGGCCCAGAGCTCGACGGGATCGGTGGTCACGTTCATGTAGCGTATGCCATAGGCCAGCCCCCCAATCACCCAGGAGCAGATGGCCAGCACGAGCACCGGATGCTTGGCACAGAAGGTGCCCCAGATGCGGCAGCCCTGGTACAGAAAATCGCCGTACACTGTCGGCATGCAGATGTTGGGTCCGGGACGATCGCTGACGGCGCTATAGCAAATGAGGCAAGCGATCAGCAGGGCGACCACCAGGGCAACTATGAAGGTGATGCCGTACAGTCCGGCTATCTGCCAGGGATCCTCGTAGCCCGTCGGCGGATCGGTGATCGGACAGGACTCGTCGCAATCGATGCAGGCGCAGGCATAGTTGCCCTCATAGCTCTGGCCGCAGTCCAGCGGAAACACGGTCAGGTACTCATCCGTGGAGCCCGGCGCTGCATCCGCACTCCACGTATAGTTGATGACGAACGGCACATAGTCGTTGTTATCGCCATCGCCCATGAAGTGATACCAGCGCCGATAGTTGCACGTTTTGGCATTGTACGCACCGCAGCCGAGATCCATGGCCGGCCGGCCCGTCTGCGGATGCTGTATGCCGCTGCAGCTGTTGTAGACCTTCTGTACGGTCTCGTCGTCGATGTAATAGTCGATGTGCTCCACAAAGTCCACATTATCGGGACTCTTCGCGATGTAGGGCGTCAGGAAGAGCGAATGATTTTTGGCGCAGGTCATCATGCAGACGGTTTGGGCCATGTTCAGCGTGCATGTGGGACAGCGGCTGTACACACCGTCCGCCTGATTCAAGCCCGAGTCCATGCTCAGAATTTGATTGCCGTCGCAGCAGAGCTCCAGCTCGTTATCGCCATTGGGCCCCTTGTACTCCGCATAGAGGATGGGGCAGCGTCTGGCGAAGATGGCCTCCGCCTCTGGATTGTTCAGCGGTAGTGCCGGTCCGTGGTACTCCTTGTTCTGCCAGTGCTCTCCCAGCTTATGGCTCTCGCCATACCAAATGCAATGGGGCTCGGCCACCATTGGCTGCACGGCCCCCAACAATAGCAGGGCAACCAACTGAAATTTCATTTCCATTTCAGCAAACACTCAACACAACACAACACACACACACATAAACACCGGAAAAAAAATTGAGGGGAAAGAGAGCCCAAACAATGCGAAAAGCGTAAAGGCTTAATAATTTGATTCGCCACACACAGTTGACCAGGAGCCACTTGAAGCGCTCCAGCCGACCAGCTCGTTAGCTCGTTAACAACTGTTTAATCAATTGAAATTGAAATTGAAATTGAAACCAGCGTATGTGTGGGCATTACCATTATCAGACTAAAGTGCTCTCGGCGTGCCGTTGATAAGATTTTGGGGACTGATTTGGCGATTAGCACCGGGCACTGAGCTCCATTAACAACTAGCCGCGGCAGATAAGCCATTCCGTTGCCGAATCGATTACAGCTCCATAGCCATTGTGGGTATACAGATATATACACTATTTTTATTGGATTAGCAACAATGCCAATTATGATAATTGCGAGAATTGGATGGGATTAAAAGTAATCATGAATAAATATTTCATTGTATTGTCGAACATTTAAATGGATTTGAAATAAATATAGAAGAAGAAAATTATGGGGGGGAAGAGACAATGAGGACGAAAGAGAAGTGAAGAAGAGCTATATATATATATCAAATATATATAGATGGAGACACAGATTAAGTGAGACAAAGGGAACATGAATGAGACGAGAATGGGCAGAGAATGGGAAAGTTCATGAGTGAGATGAGATTGAAGATTGAAGAGAGAGAAAGAAAAGGAAACAGAGAAAAGAGATCGAAAATATGAGATGAGATCGAAAGAAAGAGATATGAATAAGTAGAACAAGCGAAAGGGATGAAGAAAAAAGAATGAGTTTGTTAGAGGGTAGAGACAAAAATAAGTAGAGGAGAGATTTATGGATGTATATATAGAGCAAATGGAAGAAAAAGAGCGACAGAGAGAGAGAGAGAGAGAGAGAGAGAGAGAAACAGACAGAGAGAGAGAGAGAGAGACAGAGAGAGCAACAAAGAGAAACGAATGAGAGTGGGAAAGTTCCCCCTCTCTTTCCCTCTTTCTCTGAGATGACAGATTGTAAGCGACGAAGAAGGGAAAGCCAAAGAGAGAGAGAGAAAGAGAGAGAGAGAGAGAGAGAGAGATGGAGCGAGGAAGGCATATTGAGGCGGAGAGGAATGTAAAGGGGTAGATAGAGACAGAGACCGAGAGTGTAAGAGGTATATAGACATTGATTGTTGAAGATAGAGAGAAAGAAAGCTGGATAAAAAGAAAGAAATATTTCATTCACAAGACGGAGAGAGAGAAAGAGAGAGATCAAAGGAAATGCGACGTGAAGGAAGGAGAAAAAATAGGAATTACTGAAACTAAACTAAATTCGAGATGTAACAGCCACTTGAACTCGTGAGAATCGCATAGAAAGGGGATCATTTGACATACGTGAATCATAAGAGTCGCCCATTCGGAGAGGCTTTCATTAGACGGCAAGCCAACACAATTCCTGTTTGATTCGTGTCAATTCGAGTGTAATTTATGCTATTTATATATGCTACATTTAGTAGATGTGGGCAAGGTAGCTGCAAATAAATAAATCATGGCTGGGAACTTCCATTCATTCAGCGAACGTGTAATTAAGTCTCTGCCCAACTGGCAATTACAATGGGCAGCCGCAATGGAGTATTTAGCTCCCAGTCAGGCACTCAGACAGCTTGAGTACTTCTATATGCTATGCAATAGATCAATAGAGGAGGCGCATGCATTAAACGGTTCCATTTGCTATTTGTTGTGTGAGTCACTTGGTGTTGGTTTTATCTGTTCTGTTATTTTTCTTCTTCTTCTTCTTCATTCTTGTTTTAAACGGCCTTTTGTTGGCTTGTCGAGCTGCCTCTGGGCGCTTTATAGTTTTTATGGTGGGCAAGTGTTTCAATAACTTGAAGACTCTGGCCACTGTCGCTGGCTTATCTGGAATGGGTCGAACAGGTGTTCACTTGAGAA
Source organism: Drosophila navojoa (assembly GCF_001654015.2). The sequence goes on from NW_022046637.1 coordinate 8,632, forward strand.
ATCGACAGCTAACGACGGTTCAGCTGAAAGCCAAATCATTTTATAGCGATTTGCACTTATCGCAAGCAGCTGCTAACCCACTCATCGACAGATCGCTGCCGCTGCATACCTCAACACCGCCCACCAGGTGTGTGCTCGAAGCTTGGCGATAAGCTCTCCATATCCCGATCCCAAATATTCCACGAAAATTTCCCATTTATCAGCATTATCTGCTGCAGCTCAAGAGCAAACTGATTATATCTAAGGAAATTCTTATCTAATTTTGTTGCAGGGTGCTTGACATTGTCGATGTTGATCGCATTATGGCTTACCTTCATACCTTATCGGCCTTTCATAATAAATAGCTCAATTTTTATTAAATATCATTTTCAATTTCTTTTGATAGTCCCATAGTTCTGCGCTACATTGTGAGAGCTTGAGCAAATTCTCTTGTGGATGGACTTTCAGTATCAGACTTTCAGCATTCGATAATGTCATCCATATATGTATTGCTGGGAAGGGTTTGGCATCTAAAATAGATTTAGCTAATGCAAAACTGTGAGGCTCTGGCCCTAGAGATGAACGAGATGCCATTTTTTTTATAGATGATTTAATCGATAACACAAAGTCGGCAATAGTTATCGATTTATTGGAAATAAATTGCATCTGCGTGTGGGAGCAATGGGTTTCAATAGTTACAGCAAATATTATGCGGAAAATTGATTTCCAGCTGATTTTCTTTGGCATCTTTGAGAACCATTTAAAAGACTCAATCATTTTAAATTACTCTATCTTCTATTATCTCTATTGCTCTATACAGAAAATTAGATGAGGACAAAGCGAGCTAATGTGTATATAAACTTTTGATTAATCTACACCTTAACTTGCTATACTTGAGTTAAAATCCCATAAAATGATTAATTTCACTTAACCAGATATTAAATAAACCTTTTTTATTAAAACGAGCGATTTAGGAGACACTATGATATCGATATTTATTATTTTCTATTGACATTTTCGATAGTCGCAGCAAGCGCTGGATTTCGAGTCACAGCTCAAGTAAAGCTCACCTCATCTACGGAGACGGAAGTATACTAAATCAAATAGTTCAGTAAGATATGGAAAATAAGTTCAACAGCTCGGAAGAAAAACATTTTATACACGTGGCAGCAACAACAAAAGCATCGGCAGTGTGGCATGAGCATACAGATACCACAATTAAACAGCAAGAGGACACTACAGAAACCGACTCGGAACGCTTTTATACGCCGGATGAATTTGAGCTCAGAGCGTCCGATCTGAAAATCCATAGCTCATCGCAAAATTCTCCAAGTGAGTAGCTCAGCAGCGTCGAGACGGTAGATGTAGATGCGAAGCAGCTTAATCATCAATAGATCCCTCCTTCTAGCCGACACCGAAGGACCCAGCATCCCCCAAGGCCACGACCTACCCGGCGACTATCAAGAACTGGTGCGAGACATCCAGTTGCATTTGTCGGAGCATAGTGAGTGTCCATCGCAGTCCGACGTACCGGAGTACTGGGAGGAGGAGCGTACAAACTACCGGATTGGGTTTGTGGAGCTGTTTCGTCAGCGCATGCACTACGACCGACTTGGCATTCCGTTGACATCACTCGAGCTACTCTACATGGGAGACGCCGAGCGTGAGTGGCTGCGGCAGCACCGCAGGCGGGAGCACCACCACCAGCACCAGCATCAGCATCAGCACCATCGGCAGGAGCAGGACCAGGACCAGGAGCAGGGTCAGCATCGCTATCGCGAGCGCCGCTGCCGCGACAGCGGCACCCAAACGGAGAGCAAGATGCTGCGCCGCCGGGGCCAACGCTTGCATGGCGGCAACGGCTGCATGTGCGGCTACATCGACGTCGAGCCCGGAAGATCCATGCTCAACGCGGAGATGTACGAGCGGCGCGACACCAAGATGGCCTGTCAGCCCATGGCTGGCAGCATGGACGAGCATATGCTGACGGTGTCGAGCCAGTACTTTGAGGCGGTGTCGTGCCAGCCCACTAGCCCGGACGAGCGGATGCGAAATATCTATCTGACGCGAGCGGAGCCGCCCGGCTACGTCTGTTGTGGCTGTCAGGGGATGCGGCTGCACAAGCAGCATCGTAAGCCCCAGCCGGCCGGAGCGGGGACACCGGGTCGACCCACCTCGGTGCGAATACTGCTGCCCCCATCGCCGGTGCCGCCGTTCCGCTCCACGCACTTGGAGCACCGCAAGAGCCGGGAGCTGCGCCGCTGGCGCAAGATGCGAAACGAGGAGGCCAAGCATCAGTCCTCGCGAAGGGCCACCTATCAGTTTCCCGTGCAGTACAAGAACAAGCCCAAGGAGCAGGTCAGGCAGCGTCCACAGTGCGTGGAGCTCAAGGAGAAGCCCGAGCTGAGCTATCTGCTGCGTCGCTCGCCCAAGAACATCCATTTGCCCACGATGTCATCGATGCAAAGCGTCAGGGACGAGTCCTTCGATGATCTCATGAGCTCGAATGAGTCGAGCAAGGTGGAAGTGCTGCTCGCACCGGACACGCCCCGGCTGCTGTTCAACGAGAAGGTGATGTCCGGCATAATGCAGTCGAAGAGCCTTACGTTCACGGAGAGCTCGTCTCTGGTGGGCTCCATACAGGGCACTGCGAGGTCACCTCGACAGGCCCATGGGGCGGGCGACTCGCGGCACGGCTCCACGGACACCCTCAACGATGTGTGGTGTGATCCGGCCATATTTATGGGCGTGCGTACGCCGCCTCAGAGCGGCCGCGAGCGCAGGCGGCAGCTGACCGTCGATGCCCTCGTCGTTGGCTATCTGGGCGCCCCGGTTCTCAGCGAGCCGGCGGCCCGTGCGGCTATCGAGAGGTGCGCCTATCTGTCCCGTGAGTTCGACAGCCTCAGCCGTGAGCAGCGCACCAAGGATATCGCGGTGCGGCTGCAGCAGCTGCGCAGCATCCAGGAGAAGTCCAGCTGGGACTACGTCTGCTACATTCACGCGCACGAACTGCGAGATGGCCATCGGCACAACTATAACCAAACGATTCCACGCCTCTTCGACTGCCCCATGAACGAGCCGAACTGTGTGCGGGTGATCAACGAATCGATACTGGCCCACTTTCTGCACGTGCACTTCAGTGAGCCCGGCCTGGCCCTCAACGAGCTGTTCGAGCGCGACCAGGTGCTGATCATGTTCAAGCCGCGCTCCTTCAAGCGCGCCCACAACGTCTGCCTCTCGATGATCGTCTATGCCGGCGACAAGCACAAGCCGGACTCTCTGCCCATCTCGCACTACATGCCCGACTACAATGTCGGCCTGCCCGGCAAATACAGCCGGTTCACGGGCCACATGCCCATCTTTGTGATGGCCTGCCGCACCCGCCGGCGCTTCAGGGGACGCTGCGTGGACAAAGACTTCATGGGCTGCGACTCGTCCAGCTCGAGTCACTCGCTGGAGCGGCAGAGACTGGGCGAGAGCGTGGTGGCAATCTGGCTGGTCAGCGTCGAGCTGGTGCGGCCCATCCATGTGCAAATGACCGTCTTCAATCGTCGCGTCGACATCAGCCGCAGCTCGATCATGCAGGTGCGCGGCCTGAACAAGTGCCACGACTGCACCAAGTTCATGTCCAGAAGCAAGAACTATTTGCGCCTCACCTCACAGGACCTGCGCGTGCTGACCAACAACTATACGGAGCCCGTCTACATGGAGATATCCGTGCACGACTATGCGCATCCCGCTGCTGTCGAAAGACTTATGAAACTGCGCCAATCTTATGTGCCATAGCCCGAGACTTGATGCTTTCCTTCTGATCCATGTCCGAAGCTTTTTCTTTTCTTTTACCAAATTTTATTTGAATGTTTAGCTACTGCAGTGCTTTTACCCATGTTTGGCAATCACCGAGGGTCTATTTATATCATGATCGACCTAACGTAAAATTACGATTAAGTGCATTTTTTTAAGGGACGAGACACCAAAATTTTTTACCACCAAATCTTTTGGTCAAAGGCCAACCACAAAAAAAAACAACAAATCAAATCTGTTTCAATTTGAATAAAACGATCGATAAATTTCTGTTTATTTTTGTAATCGATTGTTTCTTTTATTTAGTGTTTGATTATTTTATTTCAAAAGATTGTTAATTCTTTGGAGAGGAAATCAGCTAAAGATGGAGTCGGTAATTAGTTCCTATTGATTCATCCGTCCTTCTGTCCATTTTTGCGCCTCTACCACGCTTAGTCCTTCCCATTGTCTGCTTATATGTACATCCATTCGTCCTTCCGTCTATTCTTTTCTCCAACCATGAAGTTGTGACTTTCTCCAATCGTCCGCCTTTTATCGCGTCATTCTCTTTTTTTCCTCCTCAATTTTTCCCGCTCGTTCTTCAGTAGTTTTCTCCCACCCCTCTTAAATATTAAGATTTGAAATATAGTGCAAGAAACCTTTAAGATATGTAAAACTGAATTCATCTAAAACTTATATTTCAATCGTCATCTATATGAAACTATCCACTATTCCTTTGACTTTGCTTTATATATTATATATTATTATCTTCTCAGATTTTATATAAATTTATTTATTTATTTGAATCTATATATTATTTTCTCTTCACCAAACTTATGAAAGTCAAGTTTCATTTAAATTTCCAGCAAGTTTATTTATTAATATAGAGTTAATATAAATAGAGATAAATAGAATAATAGAAATAAATAGAAATAGAGTTAATATTAATAAATAGTTAGAGTTAATATAAATAGTTAAACTATTTAAAAAAATAAAGCACTGCCCACCTAAAAGGTGATCTTGCTGTAAACACCTTTGGCTGCTATCTCTCTGGCCTTTGTTGTGGGCTGCGCGTTAACAGCGCAAAAGCTTTCGTTCGGTTACTGCTAAGCGCTTGCTGTTAAGAGACTGTTAAGCTTGTGTTCTCTTTGGCTGGCTCTCTGCCGTGGCCGCTGTTAGCGTCGCTGCTGTCGCTCTCAATAGCGAAATGCAGCAAGCGGCGGCTTTATTTATTTTTTAATGCCGGGCAGAATGCTATTGAACTCGCACACACACACTAACACACACACACACGTCACTGATACGTATATATGTTAGTGGCGAGTGTTTAGCATTTTGGCAACTGCTGCTGTTGCTGCAAAATGCATAATGCATGAAATTGTTGCCGGCATTCAGGAGGCAGCTAATTTGATTAGCTTCAGTTGGCTGTCATCTTAGGAAAACATAAAATGCGAAAGCAAATCGAATGCAGAAAATGAATCAAATGCGAGTGGCTAATTGATACACTGTCAGATTATTTAATTGCGAAACCCTGAATAAATGCATTCAAAGTGCAAAGTGTAAGACACGTGTTCCGAAAATCCAGACCTACATGAACAATCCGATGAAGCGGCAGCGGCAGTAGCAGAGGCAGAGACAGCAGCAGCGGCAGTGGCAGCGGCAGCGGCAGTTTGAACGCATCTGCAAAGCGGCCCCCTTAAGCCCAGCAACGCAATGTTCCCGAAAATCTGTTCCCGTTCCCGTTCCCGTTCCCGTTCCAGAGAACTAGCTTCGTGCGTTCCAGGCGCATTCTGGAAAATTGTGTCAAGCTGACGACACAATTTTCAAATCGCATGCCCGGAGTTGCAGTTGGCTTCCCAAAAACAATAACAACAAAAAAAGAAGAAAACGAGAAGAAGAAACAGAGTAAGAGTATGAAGAGAGCAAGAGCTCCAGAGAGAGTGAGAGAGTGAGTGAGTGTGTGTGTGTGTGTGTGTGTGTGTGTGTGTGTGTGAACGCGAGCGCGAGCGCGATGCATGGCAGAGGGACAGACAGCCCAAAACAGAAAGACAGACAGACAGAGAGCAAAAGAGAGTGCGAGTGCGAGAGCGTCCAAATAAACTGGCATCGTAAGCTGGCGTTGCACTAATAACGGCAAAGGTATATCGCTCCGGTACAGTAGCGTAACAGGAAGTGGTGCATTAACACGCACCGCAGCTGATGACGACGACGTCGCCCAAAACTTCAACTGGCCCGGGCCCCAAAAGAGCGCGTCATTCAAATTGATAATAATAATAATAATAACAATAACAACACAAATTGGCAATAAATATTAAAAAGGAAAACCAAGAGAAATAAAAACAAAAACGAATCAAATCAGGAGAAGTTTAACGAAAAGTGCGCGAGTCCAAAGTGTGTGTGTTTTTTTTATTGCTTTATTATTATATATAAATATATAGATATATACATGTGTGTGTGGGTGCGAGCTTAGCTTTTAAATTCGCGAAACTCCCTCCGATTGCATCACCAAAATAGTCAGCTGCAGTCTTAACTTTTAACCTAACGGATTAGGCACAGGCAGCGACGTGACTTCGACGTCATCTATGACGTCGCTTGTGGACGACTGTGTGTGTGTGCGTGCGTGTGTTGCTATGTGTGTGTGTGTCATCAATTTTTTGCATTTTGCAGACTTAAAATGAGCAAACGAATGACGTAGTAGATCCCCATTGATGTTCCGTTGCGTTTCATTTCGCAATTCGCGTTTCTCATTTGGTTGCGGCAAAAACAGCCGAAAAACCTAAAAACCGACTAAACCGGCTACACACACATAAACAGACACACACACAAACACACTAAAGAGAGCGAGCAGGTCAGCTTGCGCTGCGTATGTGTGTGTGTGTGTGGGATAGGGAGAGCGATGCGGATGCCGCTGACGCAGTCGCTGCCGAATCCCGCCGATTGCCGAAGCGACAAATGCCGAACTCGAAAAACGTGCACACGTGCAGTATGCAGACGAACGGGCGCAGGCGACAACAAGAACTTTTTCGGTGTGAATGCCTTCTGCACAAAAACGTGGTTTTTCGGCTGTCAGCGTTGCAGTTGACGTCGCCGCCGCAGTCGTAGTCGGCGTCAACGCTAGCGCTGCTGCGTTTCTATTTTTTTTTCGTGTTGTCTTTTTGCTATTCCTCTTTTGATTGTTGCAATTTTGATTCGCGCTCGTAGCTGTTAAGCAGTCTCTAACAGCTGCACAGGCGCTCGTTAACAGTTCAATGGCGCGACGCTGTTAGCTAACAGCTGCCGCACTGTGAGCGCATTTTTGTTTATGTTGCATACGCTGAGGCACAATCGAAAAACTGTTATGTGAGATCGCTGCGCAGCGCTGAGAAATGATGTGAAAATGATTTAACTATATTTGATATATATAGAAGTTTTAATTAAGGAAATATTAAATTATACATTATCTCAAAGAGAAATTTTTCTAAGAGGGGATGTAATGAGATGTACTTAGGGAATACCACAACAAATTTTTTGTAAATATTACGCATACGCCAGGCATTACTATTTGTAGTTCTTTTACATTGCTTTATTTCCCATATTTTGCTTGAGTTTATGCATAGCAACTGCATGGAAACAAACAAAATATGAGTACAAACAGACAATAGTAACAATAACAATAACAACAACAACAACAACAACAACAACATGTACCAACAATTGCAACTGCAACTGCAAAATGTTTCTGTTCTCTTTGGCCGGCAATGCCGGCTCCGGCTCCCGGCTGTGCTTCTGTTCTCAGCTCACTTGCAACATAAAAAAAAAACAAAAAATTAAAAAAAAGTAATATTGTTGTTGTTGTTGTTGTGGTTGTTGCTTGTGCTTGCTGCTTCCGTTAGTTGCCGGAAGTTGCACGAAGTGCACAAAAGCTTTCGACTCTTAGTTCTCTGGCCCTGTTAACAGTTGGCTGAGAGCAGGAGCCAACGCCAGCCGAATGCAAATGTTGTTTGGCCTGCCAAATTGGCAATGGCCAAAAGACAAAAGCACAAACACCGACGACAAAGAGCAGCGCAACAGCCGGCGTCGGCGTTAGCGTTGGCAGAGCTCGCTGCTGATGTTGCTGTTACTGTTGTTCTTGTTCTTGTTGTTTGACTAAAAGTGTAGTTGGGTCTCATCGCAGTCGCAGTCGCATCTCGGTCTTATTCGTGTGCGGCGCTTCACCGCTAAGCGACGTCTGAAATATATTTCGCTGCCTACACTGCTGCTGCTTCACGACGTCTATACAAAGCGTATGTATGTGTGCCAGACTGACTGACTCTGTATGTGTGTGTGTGCATGCGTGTGTGTGTCTACGTCTGAGTATCGTTTCGGTTGCCTTCGGCTTGTTCGTGCTCGTGCGCGTCGTTACTGTTCGGCAATTTGTTCGTTCGCTCGTTCGTTCGCTTCGTACGATTCGTTTGGGGTCGTCGCTGCTGCTGCTGCTGCGGTAGCGGCTGCTAATGCTTGCTGCTGCTGCTGCTGCTGCGGCTGCTTCCAAACGTTCGCAGGCCATGCAGCAAAAACAGTTTACATTTGTTTTTCCGCGTGCTCGCACACGTTGACTGACACGGTCTGCGACTCAGCGAGCGTGCTTTGTCTGTCTGTCTGTCTGTCTGTGTGTGTGTGAGTGTTTTTTTTGTAAATACATATACATATACATATATAAACATAAATATATGTATATATAAATATATATTTGATACATATATATATTTATATACACACATATGTGTGTCCGTGCTTGTGTGACCGGAGTGCCGACCCGGAGTTGCCACAGACTGACCGGAGTTGCATGGCCGAACTAAAAGCACTCGAGCTTGCTCCAGTTAGTGGCCTGGTCCGTTCGCTGCAATTGCAACTGCAACGGCAACTGCAACAGCCAGAGCCAGAGCCACATTTACATTAGATCAGCTAACGGCAACACCACGACAACCAGTAAGCCCCATTCAGACCCCCATTTCGTCCAGGCTCGTCTATATCTGAAGAAGATTTCCAACAACTGCAGTTAATATTTATTTTGGTTTTCATTTTCGATTTCGAAATTTGTTACTCTGTTAGTTTCGGATTTATTTATCATTATTTTTTCTTGCGCTTTTTGATTTGAAGTTCGACTGCTGCAGCTCGGCTTCGGCTGGCCGTGCTCGTGCGCTCGTGCGGCCGAAGCTGCCGTCAGCAGCGAAGGCGGAGTTGCAGCTTAACGCTGAGCGCCATGGACAGCGCGTCGTGAGTCGTGTCGAGATCGGAGCCCCGCGCGGAAGTGCAGTGTTAAAAGCGGCTGCGGAAACGGAAGCTCAAAGAACTGTTAACAAGCACACACACTGCTTTCCATACGCACAGTCGACCATCGATGCTTAGTAAATTAAGAACAGCTGTGCGCAAACGCACAGACACAGGACTTGACTGAACAACAAATTTACACACACACACACTCACACACACAATACTTGTACGACTTTACTTTCTGGTTGTATTTTTTTTTTCTGTCTTGTATCGTTTTGGTTTTTCAAACTCGCACAAATTTTTTTCACAATTTTTTTTCATGTGATCCACACTAAAATCAAAGAGCAGCTGCAACAATTCGCGATGTTGTCCAGCTAGCAAACGTTCGTAAAATGTTGAAACAAAAATGCAGTGTTTAAAACAAATGAAATGCAAGCAACAACAACAATGCCAGCAGCAGCGGCAGCTATAACAACAACAACAACAGCTACAACAACGACAATGGGCCCCAATGGCCGCGACAACAACTGCAGCTACAGCAACAACAACAACAACAACAACTCTCAAGCTGTACAAAAAGTGTAATTAATCCAACTAAGAAACAAACGAAAAAAAAAACCAAACAACAAAATCGAAAAGCAAAAACAATAATTTGTTTTAAGCATAAATCTAACAGATTATTTAGTCTATGAAATGTTTGTGTTTGCTTCTCTCTCTCTCTCTCTCTCTCTCTATCTCTCTGTCTATGCATATATATATAAATATCCCTCTCTGTGTATTTGTGTGTGTATTTGTTTTTGCGATCAGCAACAAATCGAAACGTGGCTAAATTTTTTTGAAGTGAAATATTTACTAAAGATAATATTATTAAAAAAAATTTTAAGGCAACATTTTAAAACTAAATTTTTAGTTGGAAAAAAAAATATATATGTATTTGTATATATATATGTATGTATATATTTTACATTTTGGGCTAGAAATATATTTCTAATATTTTTATATAGAAAATCTGTTGAAAGTTATTTATTAATTAATTCTTTATTTATTTATTCTTTTTTTTTTGGAGCATAAATCTTAAAATTTGAATTGAAGTGTGTGAAAATATTTAATATATTTTTATAACTGAAACAAATTTGTAAAAAATAATTGTTTTTACAGTTTTAGTATATTTTCTTAAATTTTGTTGAGCAATTTGTAGAAGAAAATATTAACTTGGAATTTTTTTACCGAAACTTTACAAGTTTGCTAAGAAAAATTATAATAATAATTTGTATATTTATTTTAGAAAAATGTGCATATTTATTTCGTGCAGTGTACGCCTTGTCGTCCGTCCGTCCATTCGTAATGTCGTCCGTCCGTCCGTAAAGAGTGCAAGCCATTTGAAATTTGAAACTTGGAAATAATTCAAGATTATCCCGATCCACCCACTGAGAACTTAGCGAATGGGATAATGCATTTTTCAGTCTCTCAGAAACCAATGTAGTGGAAGTGCTACAGAGTTGAATTTCGGATTATATGTACTCCAATAGACAGCGCAAAATCATTAAACCATATCCTTTTAATTGGTCTATGGCAAATCAGAAAAGAAATTATTTTCTCTACAGTTTTAGAGCTAGCAATACAAAATTCAGCAACTAAATTATCGACCTCCATTGATTTATCAATATGTGTACACAAACGAATATGGAAAAATTTGCAGAATAAATCAATTGAATTTATATAGATTCATTCATTCTGATTTCTCAAATAAACATTCAGATTCCCACAGTGATTCAGTAGAGTAAACCTATTGAATTTCTGCCCACTTCAAAGGGCGACGAAAATATTATTAATCAAAATAAATAATTGTGCTAGATTTTTGTGTGTTTTCAGTTCCGATGCCCGCTCACAATGTAAGAGAAGAGTATATCACATTCTTTGAGAATATGTCTAGGCATTTCTAGCCACGTGTAGGGCCAGGTGCCTTGCAGGTGTTTAGACAATGTGTGAAAAACTAAATATGCCAAAGTTTAGGAACTCGAGTATTCGCATATAAACATATATGTATGCCCTCTTATGTGTGCTGTGCGAGCGAGTATTACGTAGTCGATTGCATTCTTGTTGTTGTTATTTATTTAAACACGTTTTGGACAAAAATTATGGCGTCAGCTGCGCTACAAAATATAAACAATGAAAATAGGCGAACAAATGAGAACAACTAAAAAGACAGAGGGAGACTGAAAGAGAGAGAGAGAGAGAGAGAGATAGGAAGATATAGAGAGTGAAACTACTTTTCTCTGTAATTATTGTTGCTCTTGCGCTCATTTCGCTCAACTTGTCGAAATCAAATAAATCTTGACTTTGAAATGATTTTTCACGTCTCTCCCGGCAAGCATTTCGATTCGCTTCGCGTTCTATTGTATTTAAATACCACGCAAAGCACTTTCAATCGGGTATATGAAACGGATATAGCCCATGTGTAGTGGATTGGAGTTCATCTAGAAATTTCTAGCCGCCCAAGTTCCCTTTTGTCTACAGATTTCGAGTTAGAGTTCGAGCTGTAGAGTCTCTGGACTTCATGTAATTAATCGATAAACATTTATCGATATCTATTTAATATAATCTTAAGCATAGTTTGACTCATAAATTTTCTTCTGAATACACGCAAATCAGAAGTATTTCATTTATCTCTCTCTCTCTCTCTTTCTCTCTTGAATACCCCGTAATTTATTTGAAAGTATTTCATGAGCATCTTCAAGTCGTATACCTCCGCTCGTATTCTGTTTTTTGTTTTTAGATATTTTGTTGTTTTTTTGGTATTTGAAATTCCGGCCATTCCATTGCTCACAGCATCTGGGGGGGATTCGTTTTGGCTTTCACATGGATCTATTAATAATTTGATGCATTGCCCTCATCGTCATCTCCGGTCAGTGTGGTCGGTGTCTTTGTTCATTGAATAAACGGCCCATATGAGTTCTCATTTGTGTCTAGTGTGCCATCTTCGAGCTAATTAGAAATCTCTTTCATCTTCTGACAAACTCTCAAATCGCTATGGACAAATTGAAATTCACATTCACATTCACATTCCAAATGGGGCCAAATAATCGGAATAATCCATGTGAACCTTAACCTATTTGACGAATTTTTGGCTGATGGGAGATTATATGGAATTAGGTGCCAGCTCATGTCTTTTGTTTCTGAGAGTGTTTGAATGTAAGTGTTGCGATATGTATCGATATAGACATGGCCTTGCGTTTCTCGCATAAAGCTCTCAGTTTCGAATATAAAACATTTTGCGAGTTTGTTTTTAGTTTCTCTTTTGTTTTCCTATATCTTAGACCATTTTTTATGGCTAAGATATAACTTGAAAAAAATATTTAATGAGCAGGAAAGTTGGTAAAGCCACACACTGAGTCAACCTCTGATTTTCATCCTAAATTGAAGGGATTCTCGACCGAAGTATTCTTTTTGTACTAAATGTTTTCCACAAACAAAAATAAATAAATAAAATATGAGCTCTATGAAATGGCGATAAACATAATATGCTTCTGCTTTTCAGCTATATTTTATTCAAAGTATTTTTGGGTAGTCATATTAAAGACTGATTCATTCTAAATTCGCACTATTCATATTATTCATGTATTATTACTCATAAAATAAAAAGCGATTTGTTGATATCGTTTGAGATTAATGTTTTTATAAATTTCGTATGAGAGTTTCTTCAAGCTTCTTAAGCTCCGGCCAAGTCTGTTCTGTTTATTCTCTTTCTTTAAATTAAATTGATGTGGGTTATAGAGTAATAAGAAAACAGAAAAAAATAAATAAAAAGTTAATCCCTTAAGTATCCTTTGAGTATTGGGAATACAATTAAAAATATATACATTTTATATTATATATTTTTATATTTTATTTACTTTATATTTATTATATATGTTTAACAAAATTAGCTTCAATTTGTTGCAACAGTTCAGAGACAATTCTAAAAACCAGAAGTAAACGTAAAATGTGTTCAAAAACCTCGCTAGACGCTGAAATTTACTATGAAATCGTATGTATTTATACTCAGTGAAAGGAGTACATGGGTGCTGTGCAGTGCTTGGAGGGCGTGACAAATGAATGAAGGTTTTAACTTCTTTGATATAATACAATATTATTCGAGCATCTGTCTGATATATTTAATATGATATGTTTGTAGCACTCTATTTGATTGTATTTATTTATTTAAATGTAATTTTTTATATTTTATTTGAGACTCGATGAAGCTGAAAAAGAATTGAAAATGTGAAACCTTTCAGGTCTTAAATAATTCTGTTTTATGTGCTTAAATGAAAAAGTGGCAATTGCTGACATTAACATGCACAGATACATATATACATATATTTTATATATGCTCTATATATATATTTATATATCGCCGAGTATTTTAGCTCCATTTTAACACCATGTAACAAAAAAAATTGAAAAAGAAAAAAAAAATGAATAGCATGACATATGAAATTTAATTTCAATTTTATTTTAATTTGTGTAAAGGTGGAGTGAGAGACAGAGACAGAGAGAGATAGATAGATAGATAGAGTACGGGCCGAGATAGCGGTAGCGATTGCGATAGATGAGAGGAAATCATAACCATAAACTGAATATTTTCTGTATGCGCCAAAAAAAGAATTGAGAGTGAAAAAAATTGCAATTACAACAAAAATAAATTACAAAACGTGACATTAAATTGATATCTCATATTCCGAGCGGTCAACAGCTGCAAACGGTTTTGCATTTTTTTTATTTTTTATTTTAATTTAATACCCTGAACCAATTGAAAATGGGAAGTGAGCGTATAAAGTTCCTGATGAAATAGATGTAGCCCATAGGATGGGGTGTGGCTGAGAGCATAGAATATATGTATATATGTGTATATGTGTATATATATATCTGAAGTATAGGCGAGTTGTATGAGTTCTGTTAGTCTTTGCTAGGAATCCTTATAAATATTGTATACTTCCTACAAGATTTTCTTAAGGCTCTCCAGGTATTATATTATTATTATTACTATTTTATATTATTATTATTATTATTATTATTATTATTATTATTATTATTATTATT
>NW_022046638.1:0-22688 GCF_001654015.2 Drosophila navojoa
AAATATTTCCCGCAATTTGTCTTCGGAAAAAGCCAGATTTGACGGGAAAAAAGCTAAATTGGCAGCAGTGATCAGCATACCTGCGACATATATTATCGATACCTAACATAATATCGATATTGTTTTATTTATTTTATAGAAATCTGCCATCCCTCTAGAAGCAAGTCGGCAGGCGACAGTAGGTGCTTGATTCTCGTGCCGGCAGTTGTAAATAGTTCAGTTTTTAATAATGAACGACGTTAGCCTGCGCGTATCAGCTTTAAAGCTGTGCGCGCATCCAAAGCGATTTAGCGAGATGCGCAATGCACTGGTCCCACTGCCGTCGAAGTGGCGAAACTGTGAGTACAAGAAAATAACCCACAGCAAACAGCTGGGAGACTAACGTGGCTTTCCTACGACACGATGTCTAGCACCAATCGACTATGTGGTGGAATTTGCTCAGGCCAACAATTGTGCCAAACAACTGTCCGTAGTGAAGGATGCCTTCGAGAATCCGCGCTCACTTCCCTTTCTGGCCGATATCCTTTTTTTATGCCCTCTGAAGCACCCCGTGCGCGGCGTTCTGACCAGGTATGGTATATGGTTATGATATCAGCTAAATTGAGATTTTGCTCATTTCCCAACTTCAAACTCGCAGACTGTTCTCAGGTGCCGAGAGCAGCAAACGCTCCCCAATCACTCACAGCAAGGAGAGCATACTGAACGCCCTACGTTGTGCTCTACGCCATGTGTCCGTCAACATCAACAATAGCTGCGCCTGCCCCGACGAGATAAACGACCTCTTTGTCTCGGTCAGTGGCTGCCTGCAGAACTTTCCGTTCGGACGCGATGCGCTGGCCCTGGAAATTTACTGCTTAATACCATTGGTGCCCAAGGCTATGGCCATCTTCTGGGGCTTATTAAGGTAAGCTTGCAGTTAATTGAGAGAAAAAAAAAACATGCATAAAAAGTATTTGGATGCATGGTGAAAGCTGAAAATTTGACAGCATGTTTTTCACTATGACAGCTCATCTTCAGGATGTACAAGGCTGACGCATCATCATATTTGACAGCTAGTTCGTAGTTTTTGTTAAGCATAGAGTTTATGTCAGTCATCAGAGACTTTGGCATTCTCTTATTGGGGACAACATTGCATGAAATGCACTTCCAGATCTTGAGATTCAGATTCGCATTTAATTCCGAGTATTCTCCCCTTTGCAGTGGCACAGACACAGAGATCTCGCCGACGCGTCGCAACGAGTGTTACTTATATCTGCAGAATCTGTTGCGCTTCCACGTCAACTACATGACTGAGTTTAGGTCAGAGCTAGTGCCTGATCGTTGTACGCCATTGAAGTCCATTGACGCGATTGCCGAGCAGGCATCCCGCCATGTGGATACGCCGTGGGATGTGCGCGCCGTTGCCGGCCTCGCAATTGGCCATAATGCGCGTCTGTTTGATGATTTTGGCAATTATCTGCTCAAGTGTCAATCTCTGAAAGATTTCAACGATTTACCCATGAAGGCCGCAGCGCTGCTGATGCTGCAGAAGAGCGACTACGACGTCTATGCTGCCCAAGCACTGGACATACTGAGGTGCATTTTGGAGCATGTCGAGAGCGCCAGCAACGTTAGCAACTTCTTGGTCTATCTGTCCAAGCATCTGAATACCTATTCGAAATCGTTGGGCGGCATTAAGTTAACCGATCGACCTCAGATCATATATAGCCTGATATTGGCCCTGCTCATGCGCTTCTCCTTGGAGCACATCACGAGCAACATCGAAACGATACGACACATGTGCGCCAGCTTATTGCATCAGGTGCTTGAGCACTGCAAGGCCGCCGGCCAGACAAAAGTCATGTCACAGGTCTATATACAGTACGAGCGTCAGCGCATGCCGCTCCCATCCGTCTGCCTGATGCTGCAGCAAGTGGTCGAGGTGATGGGCGTCAAGGCGGTGATGACGAATTGTCCGGGCATCTTTGAAAAATTGTTTATTCCCCATCTGGGGCGGGAGGATAGCGTCAATTCGCTGTTCAAAAGTAAGTCTCTCTCTCTCTCACGAGTTGTCCATTGAGTATTCACAAGTTCATTCAAATCAAATCAAATCAAATTGCAGGCATGATGACCGTTGCCCACCAGGAGGAGGCATCCAAGGACTGGAGGCGCCTGTGGTGTTCACTGCTTTATAGGTCCGCTGTACCCCGCGACGAACGCTTGATCTGCATTGAGCGCCTGATCAAGGCCGCCGTTAACCTCGATGATGAAGTGCTGCCCGAATTGATGATACAGCGCAATTTGCCATTCAGCACCAAACTGGCAGCCATGCTGACGGCACGTTGTCATGGCCAGCAGCGTGCGGTCAAGACGCTGTTCGTCGATCATCTGGGTGAGATCAGCTCAGCGCTGATTGGCGTCGATGACAATTCCCGGCTGTTGGCCCTCTCCTTTGTGGTCGATACGCCACGCCTCAGCGAGCGGTATACGCAATTCGAGCTGGACTCCATCATTACCTATATTGAGTTCAATGCCAACAATCCCAATGCCCATGTGCGCCAAATTGGCCACGGCCTCTTGCAGAAGGCGGTGAAGCGACTGGAATATAATCTGGCCCAGCAGCTGAAGAACAGCCCACAGGCCGTAAATGAAGATAATATACTGATCATTTTTGTGAACAAGCTGCTCGACATGCTGGCCATGAATCTGTTTCCCACCGCCAACTACGGCCGGCGCTGGCTATCGTTGCGCCTCCTGAATGATTGCATCCAAATGATGGAACGTCTCAATTTGGCCTGGCGACAGCGCATGCCGCCACAGTTGTGGCCCTATTTGGATTACTGTCTGCGCGACAGCTATGAGCACAATAAGGTGCAGGCCGCCCAGCTGTTGGCCAAATTCCAGGCCTGCTGTCCATATGACCCAATGGAAATCTTGGAGCAGCTAAAGTCGGTGCGTGTGACAGACTCCTCCATGGCCGTCTATCGCCTGCAGGTGTACTGCAAGGCAGCCGAGGTGGCACTGATACCGCCCCTTAGTCAAAAGGCTGCGATTCCCAAGCATCATGCACGCGACTATGTTGTCCTACAGATGTGCCTGAAACATTTGCGGAAGGGCGCTGGCCTGGCCGCTATCGACTTGACGGAGGCGGCCAAAACGAATCCGTTGTATGGCCTGCTCTTCGCCAGCCGGCACTTGCTGCTCCAACTCGAGCTGAAGCCCCTGGCCGAGGATGCGCTCTGGATTGATTATATTGAGGATCTGCTGAACATCTGTGTCACAATCACTGACATCATGCTGCCCATTGTGGGCAGCGATTCGCCGGAGGGCATGTTGCCGGGACAACAGAAGCCACCGGCCGAACCCACAGAGGATGCCGATAGGCAGGCCGAATTGGATACGCTGTCTCTGGTGCCGCAGATGGTGTTGCTGAGCGCCTGGCGCAGCATCAAGGAGATTGCCCTGATCATGGGCGATTTGGTGCAGCGTGCCCCGCTCGAGCAGGAGCGTCAACATCACTATTTGCTCAGCCAAATGCAGGTGGCGTTGATTGGTGATCAGTTTATATTGCTGCTGGCGGACGTCAAGCATCGCGGCGCCTTCGAGCAGGCATATGTGGGCTTCACCTGGCTCTGCCGTCGCTTCTGGCACAGCGATGAGCCGGCCCTCAGTCAGCTGCCGCCCAAGTGGCTGGACGAGGCAATGCGCCTGGTCAGTGGCCTGGGCGACAGGGAGCTGTGCTCCACACGCCGCAGCGCCGGCATGCCCTATATGCTGCAGGCGCTGATCTGTACCGAACTGAAGCTGGGCACCCACAACACCTTCAAGCGTAGCATGTCCCTGCTGATGGAAGTGTGCGAGCGTCAAGAGCCGGGCGCTGATGCGGCCATTGCACGCAGTCATGCCATGAATATAATGCGTGCGCTCTTCCGCTGCAGCGAGCTGGCCGATGTGGTAGGCGATTTTGTGGGGCGTGGCATTCAGTGCGCCCTCGAGAGCATAATGGCCGCCGAGTGGAATGAGCGCAATAGTGCCACACTGATGCTCTCTGCGCTGATGGTGCGCGTCTTTGGTGTGGAGCGCGCCCGCTCCGATAGCGGTGAGCTGCACGTGCGCAATCGCATGACCGGACGGATCTTCTTTACACGCTATCCCAAGCTCTTTGACTACTTCTATGAGAACCTGAGCAAGGCAGCCGAACGGTGTCGCGCCTCGCCAAAGGGTGGCCAGACGGTGCAGCTGGAGGCCATGCTGCAGTTGCTCTACCGCCTCTATCCATCCTCCATGGAGGGATCCGAAACTAGTCTGAATGTGTGTACACTATATATATATATATATATCTATATCTCTTTAACCCTTTTGCCATTCTTTTCGCCTTTTAGCTCAGCGCCTTTGTGCCCTTCCTGGAGGCAATCACGTGCGTGAACGATAGCACCACACGATATCGCAGCTGCGAGGTCTTAGCCAACTTTGGGAATGCCACCTTGGCCATTGAGCACATTCGCCGCATTACAACGATGTTCACTGTGATCAACTTTAAGCACAAGAGAGTGAGTGTCGAGTGCTTTCAAAGGATATTCATTGATAATTCTATTTTACTTTTAGCTTCAGGAGTATTTACTTATTGTTTATCAGTGGCAATGCACGTTACTCTACACATATACACATATACATACATATATGCTTATGAATATTTTTTTTTTAGTTGCATAAGCACAAAGGAACCTAGTCAAATGGGAGAATGTATTTCTCATATAGCTAGTAATTGCTGGATCATTGGGTGACCTCATATATCACTAAGCTGACTGCATATAGTACTATAATTCTAATAATGTAATAATGTAAGATGCAATTAGAGATTATTAGTAGAATTTGTATTATTAGTAGTATTAGAGAGAATTAGTAGATCTCTTCTGTTGATGTCCTCGTAGCCTTCTATTGTAAATTATCCCTTACTTGTAGAGTGTATACGAGCTATATATTATCTTTTGATTTGATTTTTTTTTTTTATAAGAAACCAAACTATCCGTAGTTTCCGTAAGTTTGCTTTTTAACTCTTCTCTTCTTAGCTAAGTTTTCGTCTAAAACTCAAATCTACTTTCATTATAATAGTAAAAGTTGTTCTCTTTCAATCATGTTTCTCTTAAGCAAACGAAAAACTTTTTTTTTCCAAGACTTCGTTATAATTTTTTTATTTATTTTTAAATTTTTTTTTTTTTTATATATTATGTATTATTTTATATTATATTTTTTTTTTTTTATATCATCCCACATTTCCCTGTATACTCTTGATTGATAAGCAATATAATTCTAACATAGTATCTCAGATATTAACATAATATCTCTATATATGCTTGCAGGGCGAACCCTTTCCCAAAAATATTAATCTATTGCACGGCAAGGTGTTGCAGCTGAAGGAGCTGTACCGCGTTGCTCGCTGGCAGGATGTGCGGCTGATCAGCGCTATGATGTATATGATGTCTGTGATCGCTGTGAAGATGATACATCACGATATGTTCATCTTTCGCACCATTGTGATGGTGTTGACGGACGCGCTGCTGGATCTGCAGGACTGCAGACATATTGGGGCGCCGGTGCTCAATGCTTTGATCGCCATCTATGACCTGGACCATATGTTGATCTATCGTCGGTGCAAGGAATATACCGTGTCGCCGAAATTCTTTGCGATATTCGCACTGCATTTGCACCGGCTGACCCTGAAGCCGGATGGCCTCCTGGATCACATGTTTAAGATGCTGGTGCAACCGGATAATCTGCCATCGAAGCTGCAGCAGGTGAAGATCGATTTGTGGCTGTATACGCTCATCGATCAAGTCGCCTCCGGCGGCAGCAAAGCACGTGGCCTCATCGAACCCTACGAGCTGAAGTACTTCGATTTCGATCCCGATGTGGTGGCCTATTACAAGACGCTGTCGCTCAGCCAGCGCACCAATCTGGCTAACCAATTGCGTGGATCAAAGCAGGTGAAGCTGCATGCGACGAAAATGGCCGGAATAATTGATTGCTCGCCACAGTGGGCGCCGGGCCTGTCGTGCCGTGTGTTCACCGTCCTGGCCCTGCTGAATGACGTCGATATGTCGATGATGCAGCTGCTCGATCGCGGCGGCTACGATGTGGAGCCAGGCGTTACCATTTGCCTAACGCGCCTCATCATGGACAACGGCATGCTGAGCAACTATCAGTATTACTGGGACGAACTGATCCGCTACGCTGTGGTTAACTCGACGCCCAAGAGGCCGGTTTATATGCGTTACAGATCCGCCCAGCTGCTGGACCGATTGACCGTGCACGTTCAGCAAATCATCCACTCGGATAACGTGGTCATCATTGGCAACTATATACGTCTGGTGCTGCAGCTGCTCGTCGATGAGTCGGAGATGGTGCGCAATTACACAGCGGAATTGGCGTCCAGCTGCATGGGCCTCTATTTGTCTGGCGAGTGGACGCTGGAGAGTGTCTTAGATGTGACTATGCTGCCCGTTGAGGCGGAGAAGTTCTTTTTGGAGCACATGTTCGAGGCCCTTCAGCGCTACAAGACGGATGGCAAATTCCTGATCACCTGTTTCAATTTGATTGTGGAACCATTCGTCAGTTTCGAGCTGTTGAGCCATCGCATCCTCGATGAGGCGCCATCCAAGAGTTTTAGTATCGATGACGAACCCGAGAGCGAAATCTTCGATAAGCAGGAGGTCAATCAGTACTGTGAGGGATTGCGTATTGCTTCGGTAGTGGCGAAGAGTTTCAAGGTCGCATTTGCAAATAATGAGGAGCTGATGACCGCTCTCGATGCCGTGGAGAGAATGTGCTCATATAAAGGATTTACCGAGGAACCAATTCCTCCAAGAATCATCTCCTAAAACAAACACACAAACAGCACACACAAACATCACACACAAACACACTAAGGCCACACCATTAGTACAAAACCTAAACATGAACGAAGGAAGGAAAGAAAGAGAGAATGAATGAAACTACAAGCTGCATTTAAATCCAATTGGATTTTTTATAAAACACACGCATTTATCATGCACATAATACAGGCAATCAATACAAACACATAGGCGTAGATAATTAGAAAAATTATGTCGTAGACATTGCAATCAATTCCTATTGCAATTTTAGTATTAAATACTAAATATTTTTAATACACATACATACATACATACATATACTCAATTTGATTTTGAAAATTGTCATTTATATGTATATTGTAGATATAATTTGATTTAATTTTGGCGCTCAACAAATGCACAAATTATGATTTCCCTAATCATCTGTTCTCTTTCTAACTCACGCTATACTCTTTTGTTTCTTTTCGACAGAAAAAAAGAAAGAAAACGGTAAAGAAAACATTTGGTTTCGGAAAACATTTTGTGCTTATATCTACATACATATATTAATTATTTTTTCTTTTTATACTAATTGCTGTATTCATATCAACAGTCACTCGCTTAAAAAAGTAAAATATAAATAATGTGATATATTATGCCGATGTGGTACACACACAAGCAAGAAACACACACACACACACAAATAAAAGAGGATTAAATAAATAATTATATATGTATTTGTATAATTTGTCATTAAATTTATTTTTAAAGTATCTGGACTGTCCGATAATATAGTTAACAGTTATTTCCGCGAAGTTGTCGGTATGGTGAAAATGCACTATCGATAGGCGTGCAGTGCTATCACTGTCTTTGACAACATCCCAAATGGTTCGCGATGTATCGCTGTGTTTAGCCATCGCTAAAGAGAGCGCCAGTCTGATAAGATGCTCGTGAGCGTGTGTGTCGAGCGTCCGCGTTAAAAAATTTTCGCTGCGTGTGCGTGTGCTTTGGCAACGGCAGCTGCTGCTGTTATTCTATAATATTTTTGTTGTTTTTTTTTCTAGTTTATTGAATTTTGAATGTGTAAATGGAATTAACAAGAAATGCATATAACTACTCCGCAAGGCAATTTACTTCCAATAAGAGAGCTCTTCTGCATCATTAAATTGTGTACGCAAGCGGGCGGGCGTTCGCCCCAATGCTCGTATTGTGTACATATGTGTATATGGTTGTGTGTGTGTGCCTGTTTGTTTCTGTTGTTGCTGTAAATTTGCTTGAAAATACAAATCTAAAGTACTACAATTTATAAATGAGATAAAATAACTGAGAGTTTTTAATAGAGCTCTGTTAATAGCACTCCAGTGTGTATCTTCGTAGTTGAGTGTATGTGTGCGTGCGTCTGTTTTGTTGGTTGCGTTAATTTCATTTTTTTCTTTTGTTGATGTTTTAGCAATGTGCCCAATGCCCACAATGTGTCTGTATATGTATTATATGTGTCTGTGTATGTATACGTGAGCAAACTACGCGCACAGTGTTGCCATATCGTCTCAATTGAGCGAGCGTAAACAAATGTCTTGTAACTTTTTAACTTACATGCATATGTGTGCGTGTGTGTGAGAGAGATTTCGTTTGTGCGTGTGCGTGTGCGTATCTGTGAGTGTGTAATTGTGTGTACGTGAGTGTTGGCGCATTTGCATAAAACGCTTGCAACAGCCGCTGCTGCCGCCGCCGTCGTTGTAATGCATAAATTATGACAAAATCTATTTTGAATAAGAAAAAAAAAACGTGTTCGTTTATGTCGAGTTACTAACAAAAAAAAGTGTTGCATATTTTATAGGCCATCAAAATGCAAGATCACTGAGAACAATACCAATCAAAAGAGAATCAAATCAAAATAATACAAACAAAAACAATTACTTAAGTTAACAAATTCATAAATTGCAACTGCACAGCGCCAACGCCTAAGCGGCTCATCAAGCAAATGGCGCTGCTGCTGCCAATGCCTAGAAATGGTTTTGGCTTAAACTGTTACTGGTATTCCCAGCTTACCTAAAACGAAAACAACAAAAAATAATACACACAAGAAAGAAAAAATAGCAAAACAAACAAACACAGAGTGCGACAGAGACGGAGTGAGAAAGAGAGCGTGCGCGCCCGCCCGCCCGCCAGCCAACCGCAAGGAAGGCGCGAGTGCAAGCGAGCGAGAGCTTAAGGTAAATATCTTTGCATGTAACTGTAACTTTAGAGCTTGACTTGCAGGCTTGCACACACACACACACACACAAGCACATGTGTCGCTGTGTGTGTGTGCGTGTTAGGTGAAGAGAGATCCAGCTTAAGCCAGCGCAATTGCCTGCAAGCCAAATCCAATATTATCTGCTTACTATAATGTAGTATTATTAAAGCAGGTAGTATTATTAAGGCATTATGAGGAGCTACTAGTAAAACAGGTGTTAATTAGATTAACAGGTATTATTTGCATTACATTAAATACATTCATTTGCATTCTGCTATCTTCTTAGCATTGCTTATCTTAACGTTCGGCTGAGATATACTATGCCTCAAGCGTTATTTAGATGACTAGGAATGTATGTACATATATGTACATGATGTACGTGATATATACAGTACTGTTAAGTATAGTAGGATTAGATATACATATACATATGTATTTTTTTGTTTATAATTATTTAATTATATTATATTTTCACTTAAATAAATTTGGAATTAAAATCAAATAAGAAACTTAAAGATTTAAATTTAATATAAAAAAAAATTTAATAAAAAAATAGATTTATTTTATATTTCATTCATATATATATTATCTTATACGCTTTTATTCACTTCAAATTAATTTTTAAAACTTTCAAACACATTTCAATGGAAGTAACATAAAATATATTTAAATTTCTGACTGGAAGAGTCCTTTGTTAAAATGTCGTTGAAATCTCGAGTCAGCTTGGACTCTTTGCCGACTTCACCTAACATTTTCATTGTTTGTCACGCGCCGACACTTGAACCAAAAAAAATGGGGAAGAAAAATGAGAAATGTGGGCGGAACGTAATTAAAAGCGAAGCAAAGTGAAGTGAAAAGTTGCTTCAATCCAGCTGCCTCCTTTGGGATAGTAGAAAGTGCTCCATCAGACATATATATATTATGTAAGTCTATGGATAGAAGATAAAAATCAACTATGATAGCTGAGCACTGATTGTTGCTTGATGTAGATCAGGATAGAATATGAGGTGGCTCTCTAACAGGCCCTTTCTATGCGTATATTGATATACCATATATATATTATATTATTATTATATACTATATGTATTGATACTCGTTCAGCGATCGTAGAGAGCATATTGGTTTTATGCATTCTGAATGTTCAACATTCGTATTTCATATTCGCCTAAATGATGATTGACTATGTCTAAACTAAAGTTAACTAAAATATGTATGAATATATATATATATATTTTTTTTTGAGACATTTACTCATAATTTTGGGTTTCATTTCAAAAAATACTTTGGAATCTCTTAATGACAATGATATTTAAAGAAAAGGAAATACATGTATATATATAAACTAATCTATATAGGGCCTATATTATAGGAACCGCGAGTTCTGTTCCCTTCATGAATTACCTATTGGAAATTCCAGCATTCTTAGATAATCTTAACCAGCATAAGCATTTACGACTATCTCTACGTCCCTCTTTCCTTAAGCTCTCCGAAAATGTACTCAGTTCAAATTAATTTCAAATCATTAATCGATTAAAATCTATATAAAATATTTATAATCCCTAAACATAAAAACTAAGCCACTTGTTGGCTGCCTTCTCGAATATTCTCGAGCGTGGTAAAAAAAAAAAAAGCACAATTTGAAAGCGCATGTCAAAAGTTTCAGTGCACAGTGAATTCAGACAGTTTTCGTACAGCAGCTAGTTTAAATACGAAAAATACAAAGAAAGAAATATATATATGTATATAGATATATATTAACTTAATTACCTTTAGTTGAAAAAAAAAAAAAATAAATAAATAAAAAAAATAAAAATAAAAATAAAATAAAAAAAAATAAAAATAAAATAAATAAAAATAGAAATATATATATAAATAGTATAAAAAAAATTAATAAATAAATAAATAAAAAGACAAATATATATATAAATATAAATATACAAAAAATGCAATTAAATTGTAAAGTTATATATATAATTATGTTTTCTATGAATATCTAATATTATATCATATTTAATATTATAATTACGCTTAACATATATAACATGAAGCTTTCTCTTGTGCCATATTATAATATCTATCTCTCTATCTCTCTCTCTCTCTCTCTCTCTCTCTCTCTCTCTCTCTATCTGTTTGTTTTACTCTCCTCCTTTCACACACCAGTCTCTTGCTCTGGGGCAGCGCATAGGAAATGGGTCCGAAGAAGCGTTCCAGCGTCGCTGAACGCCAGCAGCGTGCCACAAATGCTGCTGCCGCTGCGTCGTCGCCATCGGCATCGGCATCGGCAGCGACGTCGACGGCTAAGAAGCGCAGCATTGGCAAGCAGCAGAAGCTAATGGACGAACCGGATGATAAAAAGAGTAGCAAAGCCGAGGCAGAAGCAACATCAACAACAACAACAACAACAACAACAACAACAACAACAGCAACAGCGACAACGTCAGCAGCAGCAGCAAAGCGACAGCAGTCAACGGCATCAAGTGCTATAACAACAACAACAACAACAGCAGCAACAACCGCAACAGCAACAGCAACAGTTGCTGCTGCAACAACAGCATCGACAACAACAACAACGGCTGCTGATAAAGCTGGCAGCTCGACGACGCCGAAACTGTCCGCAGAGGAGCGGCAGGAGGATGGTAAGGCGCGAGCCATTAACAAGATGCTGAAGAGTCTGGACATCAAGATCCATGGCTTTGACAATCTGTTGCCCAGCGGCGAGGAGCGCATAGGCGAGGGCCTCAAGTCTTCCATATCGGAGAACGTGAAGACCAAATCGCGGGCGGCGGCGGTCAAGGTGATAGCCAGCCTGAATCCGGGCAAGCCGTTCAATGTGAAGCGCCAGCGGGCGGACAATGAGTCAAGCCGAGCGGAGAGGGAGCGCGAGAGGGAGAAGGAGCGAGAAAAGGAAAGGGAAAAGGAACGGGAACGGGAAAAAGAAAGAGAGAAAGACAAGGAAAAGTCCAAGGAACCGGAGGCAGTATTAGGCGAGCCAAAGGATGCTCATTGCGATAGCAAAGAATCTCCTGGCGCCAAGGGCGCCAAACAGTCGTCCAAGAAGGCCAAGCTGGAGCCGCCGTCCAGCAAGGGGACAAAGGCGACGCCCAAGAAGCAGCAGCAGACGCCAACGTCGCAGTCGGCCGAGACGCCGGCAGCGAAAAAGGAAAAGCAGCGCGCTGCAGCAGCTGTGGCCAGGGGTGGCAAAAAGTTGCAATCAGCAGCAGCAGCAACAACTCCTGCAACAACAACAACAACAACAACTCCGTGTGAAACCGAGTCCAGCAAAGCAAAGACACGCGCCCAGCTGGATTCCAATACGGAGCCGGTGCAGATGGAGCTGGAGGAGATCAATACCACACAGACGCCTCTAACGGCAGCCACGCCCACGCCAGCGCATACGCCCACGCCGGCAGCGACACCCACACCCACACCCGCAGCCACACCCACGCCCACGCCGACGCCCACACCAACACCAACACCCACACCGACGCGCACACCCACACCTGCATCCACGCCCATTGAGTCAACGCCGGCCAAGCAGCGGCCCAAAATCAAGTACAGTAAAACATCGGCGAGCAAGGCGCGACTGCAGCAGGCCTGCAGCAAAACGGCGCTCGCCAGCCTGAGCGCGGCCAAGGATATTTACGACTTCAAGTCGGGATCGGAGGACGAGGAGCCGATCAAAATGGTGCTGCCAGCGCTGAAGGAGCTGCGCGACTTCTCCGACGAGGACAACAAGCCGCTGAAGCAGCTCGAGCAACGGCTGCTGGCCAAGGATGCCAAGGAGGCCAAGGAGGCCAAGGAGTTGAAGGAGTTGAAGGAGACGGCGGAGCAGACGACGCCAACTGTTGCCGCAGTTGCGGAGGCGCCGCCTGAGCCGCAGCCCAGCGCTGCCAAAGGCGGCAACAAGAAGCAGATCAAACGTAAGCCAAATACGCCCACGCCAGCACCGACAGCAGCAGCAGCAGCAGCAGCAGGAGGAGCAGGAGCGGGAGCAGGAGCTGGAGCATCAACGACAACAGCAGCCGCAACAACAGCAACAGCTGCTGCTGGCAAAAAGAAGCCAACGGGCGGCAAAGCGAAGCAGCCAACGCCGCCGGCAGCGGCCAGCGACAGTTCCCGCTCGGAGAGCAGCGACTCGGAGGACGAGAAGAAGCTGAGCAGCTATGGGGCGAAGCGGCACCGCATGGCCTCGCTGAATGCGCTGGCCAAGGTGCAGTGCCTCTACGAGAACGAGTCGCGCACGGCCCACGAGCTGGGCCTGTCGAAGGCGACGCAGCAGCCGCCGCGCATACGGACGCTGGACGGCAGCGATGATGACAACAATCGCGGCGATATGCCGCCGGACAAGGATAAGGACAAGGACAAAGACAAGGACAAAGATCGCGATCGAGACAAGGACAAGGATAAGGATAGGGACAAGGGCAAGGATCGGGATAGGGGCGATGCGGAGAAGGCCAATGCGGCTGTGGTGGAGCCACGGCGAGAGCTGCGCCATGTGACCGGTGGGCGTGGCGTGGGCAAGCACTGGGAGCTCGATAGCGACAGCGAGGCGGAGGAGCTGCAGCTGCAGCGTCTCCAGCAGCAGAAGAAGAAGAAGCTGCAGAAGAAAGCGCCCGCCAAGAAGCCCAACGACACGGAGTCAAAGAAGAAGCCCAACAAAAGGGTTCAGCCGGAGGACAGCGACGATGCTGACGACGACAAGGACAAGGACAAGGACAAGGAGAAAGAGAAGGAGAAGGAGAAGGATGACGACAAGAGCAAGTCAAAGGACAAAGACAAGGACAAGGACAAAGAGAAATCAAAGCCGCCGCCCAAGCAGCTGCCCAAGAAGCGCAAGAGCGCCTTCCACGAGGAGCTGATTGGCGACTACAAGGGTATATTGGCGCGCAAGCGCATGGCCAGCCTGAATGCCAGCGCGATCGTGGCGGCCACCTACGAGGTGGAGCGGCACTTGGATAAGAATCTGGCCAGCGATTGCAGCAGCTTCGAGAGCTATGACGAGCTGGAGATTATCAAGCCGGCGGTGACAAAGACATCGGCATCAGCATCCGCATCGGCATCCGCATCCGCAGCGGCATCCGCATCGGCATCCGCATCGGCATCGTCGTCCAGCAAATCGAACACGACGAAGTCAGCCCAAGCACAGGCCGAGGTGCTGCACATCAAGAAGGAGCCAAAGGAGCCGAAGGAGCCGAGGGAAACGCGCGAATCGAAGGAGGCCAAAGAGCTGAAGGAACTGAAGGATGCGGCGCTGAGCAATAAGCCGCAGAGCAACATGATTGAGGAGAGCAACGACTCCAAGTACTCCAAGGAGACGAAGGAAACGAATACGGATACCACCATCACAACGACTGGGTATCGCGGCGACTCGAGCAGCGCCAAAGATGCCAAGGACTGCAGCCGTCCGACCTCATCCAGTGTGGTCATCGTCCAGGACACGGACGTCACCATCACCGGCGTCTATGTGAATGCCAGCAATGGCGCCGCCCAGGAGGCCTACTGCAAAATGCAATATCGTGTTCAGTCCAGCGTCACCGAGGAGCGGCTGCTGCGACCCGGCTCCGTCGAGCCACCCAAATCCTATACGCCGCTCAGCGCACTGTCCAGCATGCTGCCGCCGGGCGCCAGTTCCGGACTCAGCGAGGGTGAGTACAATACCTTTCAATATTATCATAATTGGGGTGGTTTCAATATCATCATAATTAGGGTGGTTTCTTCGATTAATTGATCCTCTTTTATGTCCTCTGGAGTCCATCTCGATTATTGCCAAATTCGAAAATCTATAAATTGCACATGAATCTATGTAAGAAATTTGGAGAGTCTAGCTTTAAAGATGTAGGAGATATAATTTTATAACTAATTTACGAAATGGGTTTTAATCGATAACAAAATAACGGGAGTAGCTATTGATTTCTTTAAACAAACTCGATATGCGCGTGGTATACACAGACCTACAACAAAAATATCAAGTCTCTAGCTCTTATATCTTCTGAGATCGACGCGTTCATACATTCGGACGGATGGACGAACGAACGAATGGATAAAAGGACAGACATACAGACATGGCTAAATCGATTCAGCTCGTTGTGCAGATCAAGAATATATGTACCTTACGCGGTCTGCCACGCCTCCTTCTGTCAGTTATATACATTGCATTTCCAGATTTCCCATGCTCAATGGGTTCAGGGTATAAAAACTAATCAAATTAATGCATTAAGACCGATAATAATTGAATGTGCCTAGAAAGATTCCACAAATATAAATAGCAGATGGATAGAGAGAGGCGTATCTATTTATGGGGACTGAGCTTCTTGTAGTTCTATATGGTTAAATACAGTTACTTGCAGTTGATTTTAACTAATCAGCCAATGCGTAATGTCAGCTGAAAGCGGGAAAATTGCCACGGACTCAATCACAATGACTAAGGCCTGTTGAAAATATTTGTATATATCTGATATTCGCAGATATTACCAATTGATAATATATATAGATGTATAGGGCTGTTCCTATTCGACTGACCCATCTGGCAGCCTTATATCTTTTGACAGAGATGCCAGATCGCTTATGAACAGACCTCATTAGAAACTTTTTTTGCCATACATACATAGATTATCCCCAAATCAGACCTATTGATAACATGATTGATAATATCTATCCTCTACTTACTATATCCATCTATCCTCTACTTCTATCCTTCTACAGCTCACAGCTCGCCGCCGTTGCCAGTGCAGGCGCCGGCGCCGCATGTCCTGCTGCCCGGCGAGCCACTCAGTGCGGGCATGTACCATGCTCCGGATCTGGGCCTGCACACGGAGCACATGCCGCCGGATCATCATGGACCGCCGCCGCCATCGTATGCAGCCGCTGCGGCAGCTGCGGCCGCTGCCGCTGCCGCCTATCACGCCCACCAGCTGGCGCCCGCGGGCAGTGGTGTGCTGCACATGCACCACCAGCATCAGTATGCCGCCGCCCATGCAGCGCATGCGGCGCACGCCCATCACTACCAGCAGGCGGCCGAGTATCATGGCGGTCCACCGCCGCCGCCGCCGCCTCATCACTATGGCGGGCCGCCGCCCCAGGGCCATTACGGTCCGTTGCCGCCGCCGCCGCCGCAGGTGGGTCCGCCGGCCGTGCCGCCGGACCGCTGTGACGTTGGCTCGCCGCCGCCCTCGTATCGGGCGAGTGCATATCCGCCGCCGCCGCCCGCCGGAGTGCCACCGACGCTGGGCGGCGGCTCGAGCGCCTTCTGTGCGCCCAATCCCCATCATCATCATCAGCAGCACCAGCAGCAGCCGCCCCCGCATCATGATCCCAGCGGTAAGTCCCTCAGCTTCAAAGCGACCAATATTTTCCACATGCTAAACTTTATCCATGGTTGGCCAAAAAACCTCCCAAAAAAAAAAATATATATATATACAAAAAATCAATTTCAAATTTCGCCTTTTGTTGTATTCGTTAACAAGGGAAGGGTATCAAAAGTATGCAGACGTACGAACTATATGCAATACCGAGATGAAACTATTTGAGTGTGGGATAATACGTATATAACTCCATATGTAGGTGCATATAAATATTACGAGTGTGTTTCAATTCCAATTTGTGCGACATTAAATGCTTAAATCGGAGAAGCATTTGAAAATTCTATGCAGAAATGATTAATTTCATGTGTGTTCCATTTCCGTTTTGTTGCACACAATCTAAGGAGGCTGTTCTGTATGTATTTGTAGAATACTAGATCTTTATACTATGTAAAAAGCAGCTATATGCATTAAATTCTTAAAATCTGTTCCAGTTTCCATTTGTTCCACAAGAATATAAAATACATTTACAATGCTAGTGGAAATTTTTAAGTTACTTTTAATACACTTGTGTATTGTATATAATTTTTATGTGTGTTCCATTTCCACTTCATTCCGCTCAAGTTAATTGAGCTGATTTAGTAAGCAATTGACTTCTACAACATAGCAATATCAGCTTCTGTATGTATGCACATATAAGTGTTCCATTTCCACTTTGTTTCACATGTTATAGGTACATATCTATCTATCTGGATTTATCAGAGTATCCGTAATACTTTTTAGAAAAATATATTATTGTATAGCTAATGGCTGTTCCAATGCCATTTTGTTCCGAATGTGCTGTTTGTCAACATATGTACATACATACTATATATAAATACGTTCAGCTATACGTGTATATGTGCTCATTTGTCAATTGTCAGCAAACTAAATAGCCTACGTTCGCTCTTCTTCTATCTCTTTTGGCCGTATTTTGTCAATAAACGCTTCAGGCTAAGCTCAATGGCAAATGGTACTAGAAATAGAGAGCATTTGGCTTTCGACAACAAATAGGATTTTCAGTTTTCAGTTTTCAGTTGGCAAAGGGCCAAAAACTTGAACATTGTCTTGCCACGCCCCACATGCCACGCCTGCATTGATTTCAGTTATCAGCAAACAATGAACGGCAATTTCTGGTGTTTCCAAAAAGTTTTCAACACGACGCAGAACTTGGCCCGATTGCCCGCCAGGCGATGCCCACTTTTTGGCTCTGATTAGTTATTAAAGAGTCTTGCCAAAGCTTCACAAACTTCAAGGGGTATATGAATGTGTGTGTGTGTGTGTGCGTCGTGTGTCTGTATTAGTTGCCATGGGCAGTGCACATCTGCAGCGCTTGGAGAAGGCTGCTTGAAAATCGAAAAAAAAAAACGGTGCATACATTTAGGGGCGCGCATAGAAACTCTGAAGCTGTGTGAATGTGTGTGTGTGTGTAAAAGTGTTGGCCAAAGCCGGAAACTGTAAGCAGGCAAGCAGCAAACGGAAACCGAGACCAGAGACCAAAGAATGCAAGCAAAAAGTAAACACGCTGCATTCGCTCCCGCTGCCGCTGCCTCAGTCGCCGTCGCCGTCGCAGTCGCTGTCAGCAGCAGTTAGTGCAGCTAGCGACGGCAACTGCGGAGTCAGCCAACCTCCATTGATGTCATTTACCTTTTGGTACAGACACACACACACGCACACATATAGAAAAAATGCATATTTATATGTATGTATGTTTAGCAACAGTAGACAAACTATGCGCCATGCATTCATAGCCAAGTTAACACTGTCTAAATTTCAGCAGCTGTAGATGATTTATTGAGTGGACTGGCCCAAGGTTAATGCTTGGTCTGTCTATCGATAGGCAAATCGATTATTTATAAGCGAAAAGCAGTCATAGTGGGCTTCGCTTGATCTATGCCTAAGGTCTTGAGTAATTATTTATGCATCGATTTATCGATTATTCTTTTAACACTTCCCACGCCCTTTGAAATCAATTTGCCCCGCCATTCGATCAATAAGTCATAAACTTATGACACATGTGCGGTGTCAATCAGTTTAAAAATTGATTCGTGACACGTTTGTGCATGCGTTTAGAACGCATGCAGTCGTCCATTAAGCTGTTATTCAGTTGGTGTTGATTGCAGTCAAACACATGCACACACACGCACACACTCTCTCGCCCTTCGTCTCGCTCGCACGCCCTCTCTGTTAAGTAGGCTAGCGTTTCAATTGTCCCACATACACACGCATCTATGTATGTATGTGTGTGCGTGTGTGTGTGTGTTTGCATTTGTAAATATATACATACGTTTGTTCTATGCACATATACGTAGGTATGTCTGTGCATGTCTTTCATTATAATCCTCACATCCATTCATTTATCCTTGTCCATTCGTCGCCATGTCAGCCGTAACTGTTTGCAGTTTACGCTTTGCCGACAGTTGATAATTCATTAGCACATGTTCTATTTGACGTTCGTTCATCCATGCTGAAGCGCGCGCACACAGACACGCACACACACACATGCACGTACGTAAAAATGAGAGCGCACTGCGCTGCCGTTAGTCCTGACGCCCTGACGCCCTCAAAAAGCTGCGGTCGCTGCCTCTGCTTCCTTTGGCTGCTGCGTCTCTGTTACAAGCTGCTGAAAGCCGCCAGAGGGACAGAGACAGAGAGCGAGAGCGAGAATGAGAACGAGTGAGTGTGAGAGCATAAAAGCGTCCAGAGAGTGCAGCAGGGATAGTTTTGTTGTATTTTTTTCTTCATTTGCTTTTTTTTTATTATTATTATTATTATTTCTTTTTTTTTGACAGTGCCGGTTGGCCGGCGTCGTCTGCGTCGAGTTACGTTTTAGTGCTCATTTAGACGTCGGGACGACAACGTAACGTAACGAATCGGCGACGGCAAACGATGTCGACGACGCGCCGTTTGTGGTTAGAATACGAAGATGATAATGACGACATCCAATGATAATCGCGTTGCTTATGATGGTGTTTATCGTATGATGAGCGGGCGAGTCATGAATTGCATTGCGTATACGTAACGTGTGCCGCGCGTGCTGTTCACAGATAATTGTTGTTGTTATTCTTTTTTTGTTGCTGTTCTGTCTGTTATTGTGCTGTGCTTCGTCGTTGTTTCGCAAGTCAACAGCAGCAACAACAACAATATTAACAAAAACAACAAGAGCAACAACAAATGGCAATTATTGTCATGCTTGTTCGCTACATTTGTCGGCTTGTTTCGTTTGCCGTCGTTGTTGCTGCTATTATTTTAATTGTTATTAAACAAATGCCGCAGATTGTAAATCACATACGTACGTACGTGAATGTGTATGTATGTATAAATTTTTTATATGTATGAGTGCTTAAAATAATACACGTTGCCGCGCGCGCCGCCCCGCCCAAAATGCCGGCCGGTTTCATGCTTCGTGTTTCGCTGTCCGCGTGTTGCTGTCGGCTGATTCGAATCCAGGAGCCGCCATCGCCGCAGACGTTGAATGCCCCAAGCTTAGTGCTGACCGCAGATCTAATTAGCGTTGCATTTTTCAGTTAATTTTAATTGAGGCTGATTTATAAACAACGCAATTTTTTAACTGCGCCACGTTATTTTCCTTCCCACCTCTGCCATCCCATACAAGCACACACACTTTCTTGCTCGCTCTCTTTCTGCCTCTCTCTCTGGATATTTTTCTTTCGCTTACGCTTTTTTTGTTGCTACAGAGGTTTTTTTTGTGTGCATTTATTCTTCTATTCTATTGAGAAAAAGCTAGAAAAGCACCGGATGACGACATTATTGCGATTGCGGCTTAAAATTCTCTTCGTGTATGAAAAACAGGCGACAAAAGCGTCGCACGCGTAAAAAATTAAATGAAAATACTGTGCAAAATGAATATATGTATATATTATAACCTGAAAACATTTATTCATTATTAAAAAGAAATAATCAATAATAAATAATTATTTACTAAATAGTAATCATATTTGATACATAATAAAGATAATAAATAATTATCTACTAACTACAAAATTATTTAAAATTCAACATATTAACATTAATGTCAATTCAATAGATTTTAAGCAAATATGAAATCCATATGCATATATTAATATTTTATAATCGTCAAATATTAATGTGTAAACTATATACTGTTATAATTTCTGCCCTTGCAGGTTCATATTCTTATTACATTTAAATTGATCAGCTAACATATGCAAATACAGTTTATTCAATTCACATAAAAATCTTAATACATATCCTCATTGATGTCGTTACGTTCACAAAATCATTTGCGACACATTTGTCGGGTGACATTCTGACTTTTATTCGCTGCATTTGCCGTCTTTAGGGAAGGCACTGCAGCAGCAGCGCCAACAGCACCAGCAGCAGCAGTCGCAGCAGCGAGCGACAAGTAGCGGCTCTTGCTGCGCTCTTCACTTTTAAGCGCTCTCTTTTTCACATACCGTTTTGACGCTCTCGCATCTTGCACTCTCTTGCATTGGCGCGGCTCTCGAGACGTTGAGCTTTACGCTGTGCGCCGCATAAAAAGCTAACGGCAGAAAATCGTATCGCATCGCTGTCGTCGTTTGTTTTAGTTTCAGTTTTTGTTGTTGTTGCTGCAGCTGCTTTTGTTGCTTTTGTTTTTATATATGTATGTACATACATATATACTATACATATATGTATGTATGCATTAAGATTTTTTTTTACTAATTTCTTTTAAGAATTTTCTTGAACAATTTTCCTGCTGCTTTCGTTGTAGCCGTCCCGGTTTTTATTAGAAGACATCGGCAGCGCTGGCAACTCGTTCGAGTTTTTTGTTTGGCATTGTTGTTGTTGCTGCCGATGCTGCTGTTGGTTGCAACTGCTTTTTGTGCTGAGTCTGTCACCGTTTAACGGTGCTTTTCGGTCAAGCATGTGTGTGTCTGTGTGTGTGTGTGTTTGCTTAGAATCTCTTGCAAGCTTGCAAAAAGTTGCGCCAGTGGGCGGTGTCTTTTGCCTGCTTTGCTTTAAGTCTTCTCCTCTATATTTTGCTCAGCGCTCGCTTCGCTCTTAGCTCCTAACTGTTATCAGCTATCAGTGCTAGTCACTCACACACACACACACACACACACACAGACAGGCACAAAGCTTCACATTTAACTAGAGCGACAGAGGCAACAGCGCCAGACGGCGGCAGCCAGAGCGAGAGAGCGAGACAACAATGTGGAAAATGTAAACAGATTCATTGAGACAACTGGCGCTGACACATTGCAACAACCAATTCTCGGTTTCCCCTCCTCCCCCCTGCCCACCGCACTGTCCCTGTCTCTGCCAGCCGTCTGCATTTAGGCCACAAAAATGCCATCGCTGGCAATGTCCAAAAAAGCAAAAAGCACAAAATGAGCATACGAAACAGCAACAAGAGAAGAAAACAAACCACAGTGAATAAGAAGAAGAAGAAGAAGGAGAAGAAGTGGAAGAAGAGCAGAGAGTAAAAAAGAAAAAGAAGCGCGTATGCATTGAGAGAAAAGCAACGTCAGAAGAATGTGAATGCGAACGGGAATGCATATGTCTACATATATACATACATACATACATATATCGAAAAATACAAATTCCCTCAGCCCCCCTGCCACCACCCCTGCTGTCTGCCATCATCAGCTGATGGTGGCCACAGGCGCAGCGAATGTTCGACAAATAAATTTCGAAAATTCGCGTTGAAAATAACTCAACGTGACACATAAAAAAGTGAGTGTGGATTTGCCAGGAGGCGGCCAGAAAGAGGGCAGCACTGTGAGCAGGAGCAGCAGGAGGTGAGGTGTCATGCAACTGGGAGAAATTTCGGAGACATGATAGCCTGCCCGGCTAGCAAGCAAACGTGACCTGTTCCATGTCCCCATGTCGAGATTGCCTAACTGACACAATGATTAGCTCTGGCAGTTTATTAAGTCCACAGCAGCGACAACATAAACACATACATACATAGATGCATTTCTAGATGCGTACACACACACATATACATATATATTTATATACATATGTTGCATAAATAGTTTAGAGCGTTGAAACGTTTTTGATCTAGCACTTGGATAAGTAGAAAACAAAAACGGAACTCAAGTAACTCTATAAATATGCCTATTTTTCATTTGGGACAAATATTTTTCAAAAAAAAAAAAAAAGAAATATGTTATATCAATATTAAATATTATATAAATTCTCAATTTTTTATATATATATATGATATGAAATATATATAATAATGATATAATCATATATTATATAATATATAATATATAATATATAATATATAATATATAATATATAATA
>NW_022046639.1:8096-19830 GCF_001654015.2 Drosophila navojoa
GGGTAAATTTTAACAAAAATCGAAATTGTATAAAATGCATCTTAATATACATTTTAGATTTTCAGACTTCAATTTTAAAGGTATAATTTTATAACTGATTTTCGATAAAGTTTTTTTTTATCGTTAACAAAAATAAAAAATTTGAAGTCTCTAGCTTTTATATCTTCTGAGCTCGACGCATTCATACATTCGGGCAGGGCTAAATCGACTCAGCTCGTCGCCCTGATCAAGAATATATATACTTTGTGGGGTCTGCCACGCCTCCTTCTGCCTGCTACATAAATTGCAATAAAACCAATATACCATGATTTCCCATTTTAAATATAAAAAAATGTTTGTTCTGAAACCTCAATTACCATCAGCTTATGTGCGCGATCAAACGTCGAGTGCATTACAATACCTTTTTGTTCCAGTTGACAGCACTGACCAGCACCAACGGCTACATGAGAGTGAATGTGTATTTGTATTCAATATTATATTATGCATGTTGGCCAGCGTTTGTTTGTAAGCGCTTTTGTGTATTGTTTTGGCCTGCACTTTGATATTTTCCATTACGTCTATATGTGTACCGCCAAATGTGTTTCGCTTGAAAATGCAAGCATTCACACAATAGCAAAAATTACAAATGTGTTTTAGATAAATTGATTTTATTACTTGTATTTTGGATTTAACCGTCCCGCGTAAGCTACCAACTAAATAACAGAACAATCGACTTTAGAAACATAAATAAAGGTTGCCTGATATTCAAAAAGAAAATGGCAGCAGGTGTAGTTTCGCACAAGTAAAGCTAGGAATGGGTGAGAAGGCCGTGCGGAAGGGGTGGAGAAAATTAAGGTACGGGAATCGCGGGAAGGACTTTTTAAAACTTATGCACCAAAAAGGGCGTCATAAATAGCTCATTTGCTTATATTTTTTGTGCTTTGATATTTTTTAACTATTATGTTTAATTAAAAGCGATGCGTCGCACTTACTTTGTAATGTTTAATCAATCCATTTACACTATGGCCCGTCTGTGTGAGGGTATTTTTTGTTTACGTGCGCGTGTATTCGTTTATAATTTGTTTGTCCGTGTGTGTTTTGATTTCAATCTATTAAATCCAAACACAACACGAGCACGAACACGAACTCTGCAAATGATTTTATATCAGCTGTGTGTGGTATGTGCGTGTGTGTGTTTGTTTGTTCTGGCAGCAGCAGCGACAAAACAAAAGCTATTAGTGTCCAGTTTTATATTTTCCTTCTGTCCCTTTTTACTCATTCAGTGTTATTCCCACCTTATTATTTTAGTTTCCCATACACTTTTTTATATATTTTATCGTATTACTTTTGACTTTTTCTTTACTTTATCAGTTTTTGTTGCGTATCAAAAAAATCAGAGCGGTGCAAAAACTGCTCAGAAAACTCACGCGATATGCCTAATATTTAAATACGTTGCGTTTGTTTTTGTTTTTTTTTTTTTTTTTTATTAAGTTGTTGGGCTTTTTGCTGTTTCCTTTTCACCTTAATCTATTTCTTTGTCTATCATAATTGCGTTGTTGTTGTTGTGAGTGGTCGCTGCTATGGATGTTGTTGTTGGCAGTTATATTTCGCGTTAAATTTTTTGCCATTTACACGTAGCACGGTTAGGTAATTTTTAGTTTTTATTAATACAATTAATTTCACGCATGCATATTGTTGAATTACTTAAATTTCTAATTAATTTAAATTGTATAAAAATGAAATAACGCACTTTCGTAGTTCCACCGTCTTCTTCTTCTGTTTTAATAATAACAGAGAATTACAGTAATAATAACATTAACATTTGGCAAGCTGTTATTTACATCGATCAAAATTCATGGTTTCCCTGGATTGTCCGTCAAAAGAACCCACATAATATGCTTAACTTTAATATATAATAATAATATAACTATAAGTTGACATAAAATGTCATTATAAAGTTTCAACCACAACTGGTTACTGCTTTAACTCAAAGCAAAATTATGAATTCAAATCGAGTCTTATGCTAAAAGACTATCGAAACTTTTTTTAAAATTTCATAATAGCCTGTTATCGATAATATCATAAATACATCGTGAGCGTAAATTCCATCTTTCATCATTCACTACTTACGTCCACCTCTAGAACTCAAGGAAAAGTATTCAGCCGTTCTGTTGGAAAATTTCTAACGTGTTTCATTTAAGGAAATTTTGGCAATAAAAAGTCATAATATAATTAGGTTTAAGTAGATATACAGCCGTGCTAATGATTTCGACATAAATTAAAGAAAACTGCGGAGAAATAAAAAGATACACAGGCGTCATCTGCGGATACAAAATAGGGCAACGGGCGGATAAACACTCAGAGGCACACTTACCAATCACACAAAACATTTCTATTTCATTTACTCATTCATACACACAGACCACATACACACTTTCGTTTACTCGACTTTTAATTTTATCACATGTAAATTATATATATATATAAATATATATATATATATATATATTTTTTTTTTAAATCTTTTTTCGCTTTTTGTGTTTGTATTTTACCTTACGTCCTATCTTAAAAAAAACCCTAAAAATGATCAACATTCAGACTATAGAAAATGTTGCGGACTGCACACCGCTTTATTTGCCGCACAGCTTGTACCTCAAGCCTTTGGCTAAAATGCAAATATCAGTTGCATTGCCCGAAAAAATCAAAACCGGCAAATCCGTATCGAATCTTGAGATAATGGATAAACTTAGTGCAGAGCTGAAACCAGATAAATTTCTGGTACTCAGGGTAAGCGAAAATAAGGGAATATGTATAAACCTAAACTAAAATATGTGTTTTGAATTTGCCTAGGTCTCGAAGACCACGGTAAACTACATACGCTTTGAGGCAGAGCTGGACGAACGGA
This sequence comes from Drosophila navojoa, assembly GCF_001654015.2. Next base: position 10,981 of record NW_022046639.1, read on the forward strand.
AACGTTTGCGTTTGGCCATTGAGCGCCTAGATGGGATCGTATTGCGGTTGTCCGGCTTCGGTGATTCCTTTCGGGTGCGCTGCACCGAGGCCAAGGACGAGTTTCCCACCCGTCACGATTGGGACTCATACTTCCGAGATGCCCGAAACATGGATGAAATGAAAGCGGGCGAACGACCAGATACCATACATCTAACTCATTTGCCCATTCGGTGGTTCTGCCCACGACATGCGGAGCACGAAGAGCATGTAAAACCGAGCGAGAGCATCTTTAAGCGAATTTTTGAGAAATTTGGGCCTGTCCGTGCCGTTGATATACCTATTTGTGACGTATATAGAAAGAGCATGCCGCCGGATATAAGCGGGATGCGAACCTTTAGTTACGAGCAGGATGTGCTCTTCGAAGCGTGAGTATTTGCTTTATTTGCTTCACAGTATTTTATTAACTATATTACAGCTATGTCCAATTCGAGGAATACTCGAGCTTTGTGCGCGCCATGGATGAATTCCGAGGCATGAAACTGGTGCGGAAATTCGTCGACAAAACGCAAGCCATCAACATTAATGTTAACTTTGACAAACAGAAGCATTTAAGCGATTCGCATGTGCAGAGACGTGAACGTATGAGAAAACGCTGTATAGCAAAAGCCCAAGCCGAGGAAGAAGAGCTCGAGCGGGAGAAAAAAAAGCAAAAAGAGCTACAAGAACTTGAAAGGTTTGACCTCACTATTGCGTGTGTACTCGAGCAGAGAATGAATCGGAATATTAAATCTTATAGCGAACAGATTGAGATAGTTGAGCAAGAAAGAGAATAGATGTAGTTATATATTTTAATATATCTTCATTTTGCCTATTTTCATAAACTCATGAACGGTTGCATCGAATAACAATTGTAACGTTTACAACTTAGCTGCAATTCTTCGAAAAATGTTATATTTAGAATTTTTCTAATAGAGATTTAGCAAACGAAAAACTTTTTGGGTTCATGCATTGCCTAAGTAATTTCAATATATGATTGAGTAATCTAAACCCTAATAGATTCAAGTTGTAACTACATCTTCAATGGAGAAATTTTGATGAATGCCTAAAACAAGTCTCGTCAAAATTACGAATTGTATTAGATGTCATAAGTTTTCTTCCTTGCCTCTTGCTCCTTCGATACGTTCAATAAAGTTTAAAGTATTATTCTATCGGTTTCATTGCCTGTTCGACCTATCAAAGTTATTTTAAATAATATGTATAGTATATAGTCGGCCTCTTAGGCCTAGTTTGGCGAACTATATAGTTTTCTGCCTCTTCTAGACAAAACAGTAAACATGTGCTAAGCAAAAAACCAAACACAAAAAAACAAAACCAAAAAAATTTACAGGCAAAAGCAAGAGCAATTGAAATTATCGGAATTGGAAAAGCAGCGAGAGCGAGAAGAGAAACGCAAGGAGAAGCATCTGAAAAAGATACAAGAACGCGGCCAAGTGGAGATCTCCCAAAAGATACGCGTCGAAGAGCGTAAGCTGATAATAGCGCAGCGAAAACTGGAAAGCATTCGAATACTGGAGCAGGTATTCGAGCGCATACAGGTGAGTTTTGAAAAAATAACAAGATTACTAATTAAAATGGATTCCCTACAGCTGAAACAAAGGGAAAAGAAGCAGCGTGGACACCACGATGAAGAGAAAGACTTACAGCGTGGTCGTTTAGTCGAAAAGTACAAATGTGCCACGGAGAAATTGGTCTGTGACCAGCGCAAGATTGTGCAAGAAATCAAGACTAATACCCCGTTAATGGGCTTGCTCAAGAGTAAGTCCAAGAAGATTGGGACGGTCGCAGCCAGCAGCGAGGAGGAAGATTCAGCTACTACAATCAAAAAGCAGAAGCTTAACGGGAACTTTATCGGTGCAAACGCAAATGCAGGAGCAGATGCCGCTCTGTCGAATTCCAATGCAGTGCTCAACCCTTTCAAGGCAGTCACAGCTGCGTTGGCCGCCGGCGTTGTGCCGGGCCCATCTGCAGCTGCTGCTTACAATGGTGCGGCTGAGGCAGCCAGCGAATGGATGAAATCTCTTTCCATGTTCGGCTTAGGCATGCCCCCCGTTTTTCCAGGCACGGCACTTTACCGTGCACCTGGACCGTCGCCATTTGCTATGTCCAGCAATTATCGTGGATTTGCCTCGCGTGGTCGTGGCCGTGGACGCGGCCGGGGCATGCGCGGCAGTCATTCCTTCTCCTATTACAATCCTAAGCAATACGATAACGATCGATACGAAGACGATGATGGGGGCGATGGCTATTATCACAAGGTGTCGCGAGGAAGGTATGGGAGCGCTGCATACACCGTTTTATATAGCTTATATTGACGTATATTCATTTCAGAAATCGTTCACGCTCCACTTCATACTCACGTAGTCGGAGTCGCTCTCGAGGTCGTCGGTAAGTGAACAGTGATATTGCTTTATTGGTATTTATATAACATTATCGTGTGTGTTTTCTAGTCTTATTTGTCGGTCCAGACGCAGTCGGAGCCGTAGTCGTAGTTGCTCGAAATATCGGAAACCCTCCTATTCCTCGCGTTCAAGGTAGGTGCTGGATTTTATTGCTTATTGAGTAAATATAATTCTGAGTCGTTTATAGACGCAGCTACAGTCGATCACATTCGCGTAGTCGTAGCAAATCACTAGTTCAGCGTAAGAATCGAAAATTAGCCTCAACGCGACGCTCACGGTCCAGCAGCTACTCCAGTTCACGCTCCGCTTCCCGCTCTTCTCGTCGCTCTAATTCACACCGAGATCGGCGCACTAGTAATCGTTTCAAGAGTCGCAGTCGTAGTAGGAGCTGCAGTAATTCTTCGAAACGGGTCGTTTTGGAAGCTGCTAAGCTAGTGGCATCTGCAGAGCACATACAGCGCACCATTGAACAGCACACAAAGGATCGCATGCGGGAGGAGGTGCGCGAGATAAAACAAACGTTTCGGCACCAGCGTAAGAGCAACCAAAGGGACGAGGACCCGGCGCCTCTTTCAACGGATTCTGGAGGAGGATCAAAGCAAAGGACATGACAAGCGAGTTAGTCGCCGTAATATTTGCAGCTTAGACTCATCATACGATTTCAGCTAACAGAGGTCACAATGAACTAACGTGTAAATAACTATCAGCGCGACATGGCCTATTTATGCTTAAAAGTATATTGTTTTAATATAGCGTCAATTGAAATTTTACAAATATTGATTGAAAATACATCTTGCGCTCGATATAATGTGGAGGTGGACACCAACAGTTAAATTTCCCTACACTAACATTGGAAGAATCAAACATACCGTTTTTGTTAGATCGGTGCTGTTGGAAAAAAGTCTAAGCTGCACCTGCAATATGCAGTCAATTGTTTTATATTATTTCTTAATTATATATCATCGTACAAGCAAAAAATGGGCTTGTCCTTGCAGTACCGAGTAAGTTTAACAAACGTGTCCTCAGAATGTGTTTGTTAGTTGGTGTTTCCAGTAGTGGTCGAACATTAGAACCTTCTGTTGTTATTGCGGGCCCTATTCCGACCACCACCGCCACCGCCGGCGCCCCCGCCTCCACTCGAGCCGCCGTTGTTACCGCGCCGTCGACGCTGTTGCCCATTGTTGCTGCTGCTCTTTTGGAACTGATCGCGATCGCGATCCCGATCATTAAAATTGTCGCCCACGCTGTTGCCATATCCATTTTGATTGGATGGGCCGGCATTGCCATTTCCATTGTCATTGCCATAGTTAGTCCAGGGGTTAGAAGCGGCCCAGGGACTGGGGCGATTCGTGTCCTCACGCACTATTTGATCCAAGGGCGAGCCGCTGCCGTAGCTCGTGGGTTCGTCAATGAATTCGGTTTTCGGCTGCTGCGCTTTGACGGTCAGCAGAGACGGCAGAAAGGGTTTTTTCAATAGTAATAGCTCTCGCACACACACCAACTGTGCATTGTGTTGGCGTGGCTCGAAGCGAGACTTTTTGAGAGGCGGCGACACTTCGCTGCGTGCCTGTGCCCCCTCAACGGTAGGAGACAGAGATCTGGAACGCTCTCGTTCACGCTCACGCATTGGAACAACGTCGCGTAGCTCCTCCAGCTTACCGGCGTCGATGTACTTGTTCAGGTATTCGGCTCCTTGACGGATGGCGCCCATTAATCGCGAATCTGGATGCACTCGGATAAATCGTCCGTACACGAAGAGACCCACTATTGTCTGGGGATCCAGTCCATTAAGCATGCCACTGGCCAGTATTCCTTCAAGTGTGTTCTCGCTGATCTGCTGGTGCGTTAGGCCATTACTAGAGTCTTTCGACTCTCGTGCTGCCAGCTCGTCGTGTATGCTTAGCACGCTGGGGTCGTCTGCTCGCCGTGGTCCTGCCCATTGTACCTGGAAGTTACGTGGTATGGGTTTGCTGTAGGGCACTTTCTTCTCACGATCGCGGTCATTAGCCAATCTGCCGCCTGCATCCAAGTCCAATCCCGGAATAAACCCCTTGTCGGCAGTCAAACTTTCTGTGAACTCCACCTTGTCCTCGGGCCCCATACCGGGTATTACCGCATCATCTATCAAATATTCCATAGCATAATTCACCGAACGGCAGATTAATAATGTTACTTACCATATTCGCACTCATCTAACGCAGCTAAACTAGCGGGCAGAGTATTCAAATTGTACTTGTCACGCATCAGGTCTCCGGGTCGATTACGTGTCCAGAACTTTATCGTATGGTCGTTGGACCCGGAGCACAAAATGTGTCCTAACGGGTGCCATGCAAGCGTCCACACTATGCTGTCGTGTGCCGTCTCCACACAGCCGATTTCTTTGTCCGTGCTGAAAGTGTTTTCGATTTATATTAATAATATAGAATGTTACAACAGCTATACTTATAGAATAGTTCGTCTTATGACTCATCCTTGAAATATAACTCTGTTTATATAATTTTAATTCAAATTCCTTATTTAATTTACCTTTGTATTTTTTATCAATGACAAATAAAATTCTTTATGAGCATGTAAGGAAATAGTTAGGATTTGTCGTCTATCAATAACTATAAAATTCTATAATTAACTTTGAGCTGTTTTCTGGGATTGCTGTGTCTATTTGGCTAAACTACCCTATTACTAAACGCACCCAACATTCCAAAAGAGGATGGAACCATCGGAGCCGCCTGAGCAGAATAGACCCTCGTGTATTGGATGCCATGAGACAGAGCTGGCTTCCTTCTTATGTCCACGGAATACTTGCACCTCCTCGCGAAGATTACGTATGTCGAAGAGCTTCAGCAGATGGTCACGCGAGGCTGTAACCAGCCAATTGCCATTGTCATTCCATTTGAGATCCATAACAGTCGACTTGTGCGCGTGGCTAAAGGACAGCATTAAATGTAAGATGTAATCGGGATCGCTGTAATTTTACTTACAGCGTCGCCAGCGCAATACCACTTTTGGGATCCCAAATTTTAATAGGCTGTTGGTTATCTTTGCTGCCGCTAACGATCATTGCCTTCTGGGGATGCCAGTGCACGCATTTGACATCCGCACCATGACCTGTTATTAAAAGATTAATTATTACTTAGCAAGCACTAAGGATCTGCTTTACTTACCGCGTAGCACGCGCTCTTCCTGGCAACGCATAAAGTCCCAAATGCGCAGCGTTCCATCGTCGCTGCCACTGACAAACTTGCTGTCCGTGGGACTAAAACTGCGTTTCAGTTTGAGTTTTGATTTTTTTTTTAGCAGTTAGGTATTCGGAATCGGAGAGACACAGCGAGGTTAGAAAATTGAAAATCAAACACAAATATAGATATGGGTATGTATGTGCAAATCAGTAGAAAAGCCCGTAACAGTAACAGTATGGTTCTTCGCAACAGGGATGACTGCTGTCGTTCTATTTTTCTCTCTCCCTCTCTCTTTGCCTGTCCCTCAGCAGCAGCAGCGGCAGCAGCAGCAGCTGATAAAAAAACACTCAAACCCCCGTATTCGAATATAAAAATTGGTTGTTTTAAGCATTTATTTGTGTTGCTCTTATTGCCACGACGCGAAAATAAAATGGTGCAAAATTGTGTTTGGTTTTATTATCAGTTTTGCTTTTATTGTATTTTGGGTATACAACTTTGTCTTTTTTAATTTGAATTCTTTATTATTATTTTGAATATTTGGTGTGGAAAAAGTTCAAAAATTACTTATTTAATTGAATTGGTTGACAGTCTTCGATTCTTTTTTATGGTTAACGATAAAATCACATTAAATGTAGAGCTTAGGCTGAATTTCCTTTTCAGTTTCTAGCTGTATTGGAATTACAGGAATCACTGCGGGAACGATACTTGAATGCTTGCTAAACAGAACGTCGGCATTGCATACATTTTTGTTTAATTGACGGTTTTATTGTGTATAGTATGCATATGCAAGAGCACGTGAAAAGAGAAAGCGTAACGAAACCGAAAACAGCCAGCTTGTTGGAAAACAACTAACTGAAAACCAGGCAAAAAGAATGCTACAAGAATCCAAATTTGAAGAGATATGCATGCTAAACTGCAATTGCGTTTTAACTGTAAACGGGCTAATATCTGTTTGCTTGCGTCAACAGTGGCTGCGAAGTGGTAAATAACAATTACAATCATTAGGCAATACCTTATTCCCCTAATCGCCTCCTTGTGGGCCTGATACATCTTAACGTTGTTCATGTTTGATTGCCAGTACTTAACATAGCCGCCATGATCACCCGTTACCATCCAGCTGTCATTGTGTGACCAAACCATCGTTCGCACTGCAATATCGTGTGCCTATGTTTATATTGATGATATATATTTGAATAACAATACATATAATATATTAACTAACAATATTAGCACACACCTGCAGTATAGTCTCAAAGTTAAATGTCAGGCCATTCCAAAGTGTAAACTCTCCAGAACTAGCGCCCGTGACTAGTCGCCTGCCCTCTGGGGTCCACGCAAGCGTGAATATGGGGCAGCGCATTTTATTTGTGGCTGTTTTAACAAAACGAGTAGTTATTGCATTTGCTGGATTGTCCAGCGAGCTGCTGGGCGGTAGCATTTGAGGCACATAAATGCTGTCCGGCTGAAGTGCCAATCGATCTCTATAATCACGCTGCCAGAGACGTGCCTACGTAACGAGAGCATTTATTGTGATATATTTTTTCTGTCTTGCCCACTCACCTCCAGCGCTTTGATTATAGACGCATTATAGTCCACCGTTTTACGCATGACACTCTTGCGGAGTCGCTTGCCATCAAAGTCATCCTGTGACATACCAAAGGGACGTTGAAATCCTCCAGGCATAAAGGGCTTAAAATGGCTATATCCCTGCTTGCCGGATCCATGATGAGGGTGATAATGTCTGTAGTGCTGACCACCTATTGATGGCGGCGGCATCGAAGTAAAATTCGTTGCCAACGCTGATGGAGCCGTCAACAGTTGTGGTGGCGGCTGTGAAACGTCCATTACTTTTCTCCTTTTATCGGAATGGCTTTAGCTAAATTTATAGTCGCTTATTACTTTCTGCTTTTATTCAAAGAAAATTTCATGAGCACGGACTTTATTGAATGGGGTGAACCAGTTCCTCAGTTCAATTTCGATTGTTGCGGGCTGCTAGGATTTATAATTTGCAATCGCGCTGAAAAAAAAAAAAAATAAAAAAATAAGTATAAGAATTAGGTACTTTACACAATATACTACTACCTTTTTTTTATTGTCATAATATTAATTGAAATTATCAGTCATTTTTCCTAATTCGTTAAATAAAATCAACGCATACCCACATACACAGACACGCATGTGAAACGTGGGCAGGCTTCTTTTTCTCTGTTGTCGCTTGTGAGTTAATACATTAGTTGATATATTACTTACTTATTGTTCCAATAATACATGACTTATAATTATTAAATTTGTTTAAGTTAAATTATTTTCGTGAATTACTGTTTTTACTGATGCGCTCTGAATAAGATTTGTCGCACGTCAGAATAATCGAACTAACTCAAATAATGTTTATTCGATTCACGATTTTTGAAAATGAAATAATGTTAATACATATTTTATCGACTAAAAAAAATATCGAAGTAGTTTACTAAGGCATAAACAACAAATTAATAAATACAATTTATGCGAACAGCAAAATACTTTATTTTATTTTAATTGAAAACGCCGAATTAATTTTTGTAACAGAAATTGAAAAGTACTTTGTATCATCTATAATTTCCATCAATGTTTAAATTGTAGTATCGATACTTTAATGGAATATTGTAAAACATATCGCTGAAAGCTTCTTATGGACATACAACTAGTTCCTCTCTAAACCGGGCTTCGAGCTAACAACTTTTATATACATCTGCGCTTGCGTTTGTGGGCTCAGTAGGTCGTCGTCCGTTGTTGAGTTCACATTAGTATTTGAGCGTAAGCCATATTTTTAGTGAAAGCTTGATTTAAAAACTGTGGGCATCACTACCTAAATAATAAACCGTTTAAAAGTTTTGATAAAATTCAAATCTATGAGTTTGAAAAGTGTTTGTTTTTTGTTAAATGTCAACTAAATGATCATTTAATTTATCTTCAACAGCTAGTCAACGTATTGATAAAAACAACTAATTGAACTAAGCATTTAAATCAATATTGTTAAAACGGTTAACATGCAAACAGTCATTAAGTAAGTTGTTATCATACCTAGGACGTATATATAGGTATATATATATTTTTTTTTTAATGTATTTCTAATCTCATGTTCTTCTCCTATCTCTACAATTTCATTTCTCATTCGACAATTTATTAAAAAAAAGTAAATAAATAAATAAATAAAATTAAAAATAAAAACAAAACAAAATTGAACAGAAAAAGAAA
>NW_022046640.1:1165-22678 GCF_001654015.2 Drosophila navojoa
CACACACACACACACACACACACACACGCACACATCGTTACGTATACGCAACGTTGGCGGCTGAACTGTGATTTGGCTGTCGTCCTGTAGCGTTAGAAAAATGAACATTACAGTTATTAGGAGAGTGTGCTGACAAGTGAACGACTAGCGTATACCCTGTAGAAAAATGGAAGCAGTGCTTGGCTCTGAGCAGGGGCAAACGTCGCATAACGTATACGCAGCGTGAGCTGGTGGAAATTTTTGAAGGAAGTTGAGCGTTATGTTGTAAGAGTGACCGACTAGCGAATACCCTGCCGAGCTGACATTGGCTAAGGCTTCAGCATGCCTCACTTAAGAATAAAAGGCAAACATATAAAAGGGCCAACTCTTGTTAATATCCTGTTTACTGGAAAGGACTTTGACAAAAGATGTATATATCTGGTATATATTTGGTATGAGGGCCTGTGCTCGCATAATGTCTAGAGCTTAAATAATTATCGAATATACAAAATATGATTTGAGATACATAAATCATATATTTATACATATATTCATAAAAAAAAAAATTAATTCTAATTTTTGTATAATACATATTATATTTTTCATATACAATCGAAAAGTTTCCACAGCCATCAAAGAAATACTTAATATATGTATATAGTACCCCTCAGGTGGTTGATATTAAAGTTGATAGGGTATTGAAGCTCTTAGCCTGTAGGTATAAAAGGTAAACAATTTGACAAATCTTAGTTGAAAATGTATAAAAATGAAATAACATAGAATAAATTATTCATTTAATTTGATCTATTTGTATCTTTATCGAGTAGACTACAAGTTATCGATAAGTGCTCGCCTATAAAAGAATTCTAATCCAGCTCAGTTAAGGCAAGAAACCTGCGTCCTTGCTTTGGATATTGCCAAAATATAATTACATAGAAGTGAAGTGCAAAATAACAATCGATATGTATATCGATAAGCATTACCGATGCATATTAATAGCCAAGCTAGTGCTAAGTAAAGTTATCGATAGCATTGGCTGGTTCAATAGGGCAAAAGACACACCCAACTACTATGTAATAACTACCTACATATGCCCATATACATCCATATGTATGTATGTATGTTTTGACTCAATCATATTGTTTTGCTACCACTGTGCCAGAATTGTTGCTGCCGCTGCTGTTGGTGTTGTGTGGGCGTTGAAACAATGCGCGCACACAAACACACAGGCGAAGGACAACAACGGCAGTTACATAGATAACAATTAACAGCATTTTCCCAGTGCCGCCCCCACGCCCACCCACTTGCCGCCCACAGCTGCGACTCGAAGCGACTCTGTAGCCCGTTGGCTACGTTTTGGCAATCTTAGATGTCGGCAAACATTTTGTGTGCGTGTTGACGTTGCTGCCGCAACAGCAGCAGCTACAGCAACAGCAACAACAGCAGCAGCAACAACAGCAGCAGCAACAACAGCAACAACAGCAACAGCGGCAGTCGAGTCTGATGTGTGCCAGCGATAACAATACGCCCTAGAGGCAAAAACTACGAGACGGGCAACTCTTGGCACACCCCACCCCCGCCCCTCTCCCCCTGCACACACTCCACCATTCCCTCTCCCTCTATCAGCCACATGCGCGCAGCAAAATTAATGTCTGCTAATGATTTGTGCCGGCATTCTGCCCTCGCCAGCCACGCCCCCCTTTGGTGCAGGCATGCAAAGTGTTTAATGTTTCATAACTGAACACTGAGCGAACTCAGCTGAGAGCTCGCAACAAAACAGAACAGAACAGATCAGAGAACACACACAGAACATGACGAGGCGCACAAAGTCAACTTGCAGCAGCAGCAGCAGGAGCAGGAGACGTGGGCAGGGAGGGCAACTGGGCAGGTGTACAACTGCAATCTCACTTTCAGTTTGTCAGCCACAGACGGACGAACGGACAGATGGACGGAATAGTCAGGAGCTGCATATGTGGAGCGCATAAATTGTCAAAGCATTCAGCTCTGAGCAGAGATGGGGGCAACTGTGTGTGTGTGCGTGTGTGTGTGTGTGTGGCAACATTGTCGTCGTGGGCTGCAACTTGTTTCTGTACTAATGAGCCAAGAGCGAGAACATATCGAGCTTTGATATTGATTAATTGCAGCAAATGTACATAGGCTTATCGATAACATATCAGAGCACCTAGCTAAGCTCTAATCTATATTAATCAGTAGACAATCGATAACATATCATAGAATTGAAGAATTCATGCATAATTAATGTTTTCATATATATGTGTTCGATTGCTATTACGATCGATAAACAATCAATAATAAATCGACTAATATCGATAAGTAGTAAAGATATAGCTTATGCAACAAGTGTTCTTTAATGTTAACATGAAGTTGTACGCCATGACATGCGCATATGGATTATCCACATATCGATAAATATCGATAGACTGTTAGGAAATACTTTGTGAATATATCGAAAACATTGTTAATGCACTTTCGCATGTTAATTGAAAAATATAGAGCTTAACTCAATAAACCTGCACAACTATCGATAACATATCTTTACACCTACATAGAATAGCTTATCGATATATATAAATATAGGTATATAAATAATATATAAGCTATTGCTATTCATTTCCCTCAACTATGCGTTATGCATTAAGCTAACCGCACACATTCAACTACCGATAACATATCGAAATTCACATGAAGTCAACTCTACTGTATACATCTATAAGTAGCTCATTAAAATTCCTCGAATCCCATCAATGTCAACTTGGCTATGCATCAAAGTATGTGGCAGCACAGAGTGCCCCCCCATTTAACTATCGATAACATATCGAAGCACATAGCTAATGAGTGGCGCAGCCAAGGCGCGCCCAGTGCGAATGGTCGCAGCGTTGCTTCCAACTGCTTCATGCATATTTATTGACCACACACATTGAGGCGACGTGGCCACGCCCATCGCTGCCACTGCTGCGACCCAGGCACGTCTGGTGGGTGTTGCCAGTTGCGACTCACCCCTCGTCTCGCCCTCTCTCTCTCTCTCTCTCTTCTGCTGGCTGGCAAACTCAATTGCAATTACATGAAACTTTAGCTTATAATTTGATTAAACTTTTCAATTACAATATGCAATGAAGTCGCTCAGCGACAAGTCTTTCAAGGGGGCGTTGGCAAGGGCGGTCCGCAGCGGAACCAAACGGAATGGAATGGAACGGAACGGCATGCCGACCAGGCGACTGCCCGGACTGCTAATTCCCACAATTACAAATTTGCTGGCAAGCAATCAAGAGCGAGATACCCGAGACGCGTCCACAGACCTCCCAGGCACAAAATCGCAAAACTGGCAAAAAGCACCTGCAACTGCAGCAGCAGCAGCAGCAACGGCAGCAACGGCAGCCGTCGTCCAGACTGGCTTCGGTTACCGGCGGAGCGAATGCGCTGGCCAACTGCCAGGCCAGAAGGTAACCAAAAACCCAACAACTGTCAGCAATCGCCAGTTGGCAGCTGCCAGCTGAGCATATGGCCAGGCCTAGACTTGAATCTGGACTCTAGGCGAGACCTCCCAGACCTATGCGCGAGCCCCCCCTCTCATTGCCTCTCTCTCTCTCTCTCTCTCTCTATCGTTGTCTGTGTGTGGTTCATAATCTTAAATTGCCAGCCAACTGGTTGGCATTGCCTCTGCCTCTTCCCATCGCCAGCCAGAGCTGAGGAACGGGTGCCGACGTACGTGCTCATGTGTGCAATGCGATAGAATTTTTTCGCTTCTTCTTTTTCACTTTCTGTGTGCGTGTGTGTGTGTGTGTGTGTGTGTGCATGTCTATGTACATTTTTTTTAGCTGCAGGTTAATCTAAATTAGTAAAATATACACGCAGCCACAGCGCAGACGGTCGGCGTTGGGCTTAACTAACTCAAAGGTAAATAGACAACATCTCTGCTGACATCGACTTCGCTGCCGCTGTCGCTGTCGACGTCGCGTCACAGCATCTCAGCCGCAACGACGTCGTCAAGCGTCGACAACTCTTCAGTTGTCTCATCTATTGTTGTATTTGCTGTTGCAGTTGTTGCTGTTGTTGTTGTTGTTGTTGCTACTGCTACTGCTGTCTGATGCCGTTGATGCTTTGATGCTTGACGTTTGCCCCGTTTGCCACATGCAAACCAAAGTAAACTTTAAACAAAACTTGGCACAAAGCTGCTGCCGTCTCTATGGCCAACAGAGCTGAGCATGGCCCGTGCTAAACTGTGACAGGTTCACGACATGTGAACACGGTCACAGTTAGCACGTTGTACAAGTGAAGATGTAACTAACCAAAAGACTATGCAAAAAAGACCTAGACAAAATATAAAAAAACAAATACATTTATGTATACGCTGTATGTAGTTATTTCCATTTGTTATTTGAAATATTTTTTATTTGTATTTTTTTTATTTTTATTCTTAGCATAAAGTGGGACGAATTTTTAACAAGTGTAATATTTTGTTTCTTTGTCTTCTCGATTTTTTATGTGAATTATTATTTTTTATATTAACCCATTTATTTTAATTTTTTAATTTTTTAAATTCCATTGTTATAATTTAATTTTACTTTCCGTTTAATTTAATTGTTTTTTATAAATAAAATATAAATAAACTTATTATTTAAATTATTATATTTTTTCTTTTCATTTTAATCTTTTTGTTTTATAAATATTGTTACTAAATATAATCTTATTTATTTCAATTTATTTTAATTTTTCTATATTATTTTACTTTATTTTTCTGTTTTTATTTTAATTAATTTTAATTTCTATTATTATTTTAATTTCATTTTATTATATTTTATTGATTTTATTAAGTTTATTTATATTATTATTTTTCGTATTTTTTATTATTATTTTTTTTTTTTATTGTACATCATTTTTACATCTATCTATTTTATTTATCTGTTGCTATTTATCATGTTTTATTGTACTTAGTTTTTTTTGTTTTTTTTTGTTTTGATATATTGTATTTTCATATATTTTAATTATTTAATTTGTTTATTTACTTTGTTTTAATATATTTTTTTGTATATTTTTATTATTTAATTTGTTTATTTAACTCTTTTTTATCTATTTAATTTTATGTTATATATTGTAAATATTTATCCAATTTTTGATTTTCTATTTATTATTTTTTATTGTATTTAGTTTTTTTTTTTTTTTTTAAACTCATTTTATATAATTTAATTTTTTTTTGTTTTTTTTTTACTTATTTTTTAATTTTCATAAAAATATACTCGTTTTATTTTATGTTATATTATTTTATTCATTTATTATATATATTTTACAACACTCGCTTTCAATGCATATCTCTTAAATGCTCTTAAAATATTTTTTATGTTGCTCCTTTGAGCATGGATTAATTAAATTCTTTAAATATAAATTCAGTAAAGCAGACGCAAATAATATGCATATATACTTATATATTTCATATATCAATATATTTATAGTCAAATTTTGGGCAACATTTATCCGTAGCTGTCTTTACAGATTTGTCTCTAGTTCCAGCTTTGAGACGGATCGTCGCCCGCCTTGAGTATTTCTTCATTTTGAGCTATAGAACTTGTAGAGCTCAGGCTTTGGCCAGTGTTGCATAAAGCTCGTGCGCGACATGTGCAACACGTAGGCAGTGTTAGAAAGTTGGCAATGCGCGGCGGCTAAGTCACAGTTTCCTGTGCTGTCTACGTGACAAATTCGCATTCAGTCACATTTGCCCAGCTTAATTCACTATTTGTTGTATTGCGAGGCAGCAGGCAGAGGGCAGCGGGCAGAGGGTAGAGGGCAGAAGGCAGGCCGCCAGGCAGGCATAAGAGGATTTTCATTAAAGCGCATCAACATAAAAAAAACACAATCTGTGCGAGTTGCCATTGTTATTGTTGCTGTTGTTGTTGTTGTTGTTGTTGCTGATGTCTCTGCATGCCGATACAGACGACTGACTGCTGGCTCTTCAGCTGCAACTTCAGCTTCAGCTTCAGTTACAGCTGTCTCAGCCTCTGCAACCACAGCCGGAAATGCGCAGAGACAAAATACAAAACGCGCGTGCCCGAGAACTTTGGCCACAGCGAAGGTTGCCCGCCTGGGTTGCCTGGGTTGCCCCGGTTGCTTAGTTGTTGCGTTGTTTCGGTTGTCCGCTGTCGGTTGTTGCTGCTTGGCTTAGCCTTTGGCTTTGCTAAACAGCTTTAAGCTCAACCCCAATGAGCTCATCCTTGATGTCTGCTGCTGCTGTTGCTGCTGTTGCTGCTGCAACATGGGCACCGCCAGCAGCAACAAAGTCAAGTACATTGTGCGCTCTAGTATCATTTGCACGTACTTGTCACACGGCCTCAAGTAGTTGTTGTTGTTATTGTTGTTGTTGCCGTCTCTGTTGCAAGCTGCTTGTTAACATTGCCTCGCGTTGCGCCTGCAGCTTATGCTCATGTCTAGGCCAGAGCTACAGCTGCTGCTTGTCACTACATCTCACTCTCTATCTCTATCTCTCTCTCTCTCTCTCTCTCTCTCTCTCTGCTCATCTCTCTCCCTCTCTGCCCATCTCTCTCTCTTTTTATCTATCTCTTAAGCTTGACCGGAGCGCGGCTTTGCATTATGTTCAGCTCGCTGAACGTCTTTGCCTTCGCGCAGAACTTTGCATAAAATTAATATCAAGCCAATGGCTTCACTTCAGCCTACCAATTCAGCGTCCCCTGCTCCTGCTCCTGCTCCTGCCCCTGGACTCATCATCTGCTTCATGTTTCCGACAGTTCATTGCGAGTGTTTTAACGGTCGGCACTTCCGCCGCTGGGCGCCGTTCGTCCCCCCGTCCCCTGCGTCTGTCCGTTCGCTCGCATAATTCGCTTTTTATGTTAACTTTGCCATTTCAAATATTTAATTTTGAAAAATAATTTATTCATTTCCGGCGGACTCGCGGACAACGCCGTCACGCGTCGCCCTGTGTTGATGATTTCCTTTTTGTTTTTTTTTTTTCTCTCTCTTTTTTTGCGCTCTTCTTGAAATTCATTTTTATTTTTTTATTTTTTATTTTTCTGCTTTTTACATTATGCCCCACCGCAAAGTTGATTTGCTTTGTTTTGGCCAGCGGGTGGAAATTGAAACTGAACTGTAATCAAAGCGCGGCTATTGATGTCATCTGCTGCCGCTGCCGCTGCCGCTGCCTCTGCCTCTGCTGCTACCGCTGCTGCGACTCTGCTGCCGGCTGTCGACTGCCAGCTCAAATGTAAATGAATTTCTGCATCAATTCATCGGACGCATTCCCATTGACAATATGAATTTCAATTGTCAGCTCGGTGAATAAAGCTGGCGGAGATTGCGGGTGGAGATTGTGGCATTACGGAATGCCAAGCGACAGTCCTTAATAGTTATTACAATAGTATTATATTGACAAATACTCTCACTGCGCCAACTTATTGGAGAAAGTAAGCAACTTTTCGAATCGACTTTGACGGCACCATCGAACAGAGAGGCAAAGGTGTGTTTAAAGAGAATTTGCATAGAGTTTGAATGGGTAAGGTCAAGGTTTACAGATCTCTGACATATTTAGAACCGGCCAGAATTATCTAAAATCTAAACTTTATATTTTTACTCTCAAATATGGTATATAAAAGAGATTATAATAGGAATATCTATAGATTATTTATAACTAAACTTGATTTCTGAATTAGCATAAGCTGATTATCCACTGTTATCGATTTTTTTTCTGTTAGTGCATACAATTATCGATTGCCTTAAGCAAATTTGATCTGTAGATATATATATGAGCCCTACGAATGCATATCTAGTCTCCTTTGTAGCCCGAGTTCTGTTGAGTCCTTTAATTCAAAACCGATTGTAAATATGTATATCGATTTCTTGTTAAAAGTTGTTATAGAAATATTTTCTAGTCTGTTATATAGTCACAGAGTTTATGTCACTTTAATATAAAGCAAACAATATTTAAATTTCAAGAGTTGTTTAATATCGATTTCTATTTAGTATGAACATTTATCGATTATTTAAAAAGTTATTTTGATCAGTCTCTTGTTTAAACTAAGCCAGCCTCATATATATGTAATACTTGGCAGCGAAATGCTTTGGGCCTTTATATTTTCAAGAGCAGTTTAATATCGATTTTTATTTAGCATGTAAACTTATCGATTATCTAAAAATTTATTTTGAACAGCCTCTTATTCAAACTAACCCAGCCTCATATATATTCCCATAATCTATGTATATAATACTTGACAGCCAAATGCTTTGGGCCTTTAAGCCAAGTCAATTGTAATGAAAGTTTTATATCCACTTAAAAGTCGCCGCCCGCACTCATTAGCCGAGCTATTAAATGAAGGTCGCAGCAGCTAAAGTGTTTTGAGCCAACCATTTGAATATTTTAATCATTTATAATTAGACGTTTTATAGCTTTGTTAGGGAACCGCCTCAAAACAGAGATTTGTAGGAGATGGAGTTGGAGGAAAGTTGAAGAGGGAGTTGAGATGCGACTGCAAAGTGGGTGGAGAATGTGAGTGTGAGCATGTATGTATATATTTCTTTTGTATACATATATCGTTTCTTGATATATCAACAATGCATTGCAATGTGTGCCCGCATTTGTTTTCGGTTTTGTTGCTTGCAGTTAAAACAAATAATACGTATACGCCGCATTGAAAAACAAGTAAAGAGTGAAAGAGAGAGTGAGAGAGAGAGAGAGAAATGGTATAAAAAATGTAGATAATTAAGTTGACGCTTAAATTGATTGCACACACATATTTCGTGCAGAGCTTAAAACTGCATTCGATTTAATTATCGAACATAAATTGCAGTCCAGGAGCCAAGAGCCACGAGCCACGCGCCAGAGCTGCCAATCAGCAGGAGCAGCAGCAGCAGCAGCAGCAACTGTTGTATTATGGTTTATATACGGTAAAGAGGAAACTGAAATGTAATGCTCATCAAAGCGAATGTTAAGCGCATTAATTTTAATGGCATCAGTGCGTCAATTGATAGATTCGTTTCAAGGACCAACGGCCAAGGATCGAATCGAAGTTATTGCACTGCAGTAAGCACATTCACATTGTGATGGTTGTTGTTGCAATTGCAATGAAGTGTTTGCTAAACATGGGAATGCATTACACAACACTGCATAATAGTAATTTAAAATTATTGAATTGAAATTAGCTTTTTGTTTGGCTTTCGGCTCAATTCACTTGAATGGCCAAGAATTTAGTTATTGGCTCTAAATATGAAATGAATGAATGTTAATATCTGATTGGTTAAGTGTTGCAAAACACTCGAATATGCGACAACAAGAGAAATTGATGAGCTGTAAGCGTAAAAGATTCCATTATGGCAGTCAATGACATAGGCTAGGCTATTATATCTATCTCTCTCTCTCTCTCTCTTTATATATATATACTTATATTTTCTATACTGCTCAACAGTGTTGTAAAGTTAAGAGAATGCCAAAACTTATTCACACATCTACTCTTAATTATATATATTTAATTACATTATATTATTACCCATTATATAAAATTAGTTAGGGATTCACATGCCCATATTAGCTTGGCTGAAGGCCACTGTTATTTAAGTAGTTAGTAGCTATTCGCTTTTAAGTAGTCGTGCATGCCATGCTAATCATCATTTCAGAAATTAAGTTTAATTGGAATTATTATATGCGCAAATGTGAGAATTTTATCGTGTTGGACTTAATTTCAAGAGACTTCAAAGCAAAGGCGTCACATGTATAAAGAAATTTTTTTGATATATGTTAAAGTGCTAGGGGAGCATGTGCTCGACTAGAAGATACCTCAAAAAGAACTATAGTACATTAAATATATATATATACATATATTGCCTTAATCAACTCTCATCAAACCAAGCCAAACTCAAGCTAAATTTTGCATACGAATAAATATGTCAATAGTAGCAAATTTAGCATAAGTATTAGTACTATATTTGCATTAGTTTTAGTCAGTTGTGCGCATGATGTACGCATCTATTTTTAGATCTGATGTCTGTGGCCATTGGCATACTAAAATGGAAATCGTATCACGTTTTAGGCTCCTCTGTCAACATTTCGCGGCGCCGTCAATTTCGAAGCTGATGGAAAATTCGAAAACAAAAAGTTGACAATTAGAGGCTAGCCAATAATTATTGGCCAACAAATGTGCACAATGCATGCGAAATGGTTGCGAAAAAAAAAATAAATAAAATTGGCAGAAAAAACCAAAGAGAGAGAGAGAAAAATAAAAGCTCAATTAAATACAAGTGCAGACGAGTTTCAGCGACTGCTCAATGCTCGTTTAAGGAATAGAAAAATATTTAATATATTTAATAATGGGAGAATGTCATAAAGATCATACATATTTCAAATTTTTCATACAGTAAAAAAACAGCTAACTGAACCAGCCTACAAATTCTTAGCGGGTTTCTAGCTAGACTCTAGTTTAATCTCTATAAACTTGATTTATTAACACAGGAGTATATATATTAAATATATATTAGAGAGTTTTTATCTCAACCGTTTTTGTTTTACCCGTTCTGCCACGCCTCCATGTGGGCTTACTTAATAAATTTAAGCCCAGACTCTACGCCCTTCTATATTAAGTTCCAAGTCAATATCACAGTATATATGTAAGTAAACAAAAACCAATATGCTCTTGCACGCTCTGTGCGCGAGTATCTGTGTTAAAAATAATAAATAAATTAAAGCGGAGATTGGGGCAGGCTCAATAAATGTACAATTAAAAGCAGCACGCAACATTTGCATTTCATTAAGTATTTCAAATAAATGTTTTTCAACATTTTTGTTGTTTTTTTTTTTTTTGCCTGTGGTAAATCCGTCTGTGTTTGCTGTGTGTGTGTGTGTTTGTGTGCGCGCATGAGTTTTAAATATTGCATAATTTGTTGCAGCTATAACAACAAAAACAGCAGCAAATCAGCTGTTAAGCATTTTCAATGAAGTCCAAAATGCGTGAGAGATTTTATTAGTGCATTTTATTGTTTATGGCTCTTGCTCATTAGCATACCCAGCGGCCAGCGGTGTGCGCTAACTGTATAGGGTGTATATATGTACATACAGATATACCGACATTCAATGTGCTAACTATTGAGTTAATACGAAAAGCTCGACATATAGCTAGATAACTATATATGTATATATTGAATTATAATATATATACATTAAAAATAAATATTTATTATTTAAAAATTTATTTTGCAGATTTTTTTTTTTTAATATTTAAAAATATGCATTGAGCAAACAAATATAAAAATAATTTTTTTATCTATTAATTTTTTTTGTATTAAAAAACAATCTGCTGAAAAATTAGTTTATTTATTTATTTTTTTTTTTTTTTTGTTTACTTTTCAATGCACTAACAAATTTATATGTGTTTATAAATTGAATATAAAAATATATTCATTACATATCAATTTGTATTAATGTTTATGTATTTGCTGCATAAGATTTGGCTAGAATTGAAACTTTGAAAGCTATACGAGAATTTAAAAACTAAATTTTTAAATCAAATAATATTTAATTTTTGATTTTGTGATTATTTTTGTGTCTTATATAGTATCAATCCCAAAAAATTAGCAGAGTTGTGTACATGGCGCTGCAAGGGAATATTCTTACTATATAGCTTCAATTCTTTTGAGTATATATCTATTGATATGTATATGTATGTATGTGCCTCAATGCAATAATTATATGCAATTTTAATTTATGGTAAAAAATATTAAAAAAAAAATATAAATATAGAAAATATAAAATATTTTTGTAACATATGATTTATCCAAGTCAATTGTTTCCTTGTAGCTATACCGATAATTCAATAAATCTTCTTTAACTATATCCTTATATATTTAAATATTTCTATATACCCTAGAAAGTCTAGAATTTTACATATGAATTTTAAATCTTATATAAAGCACAAAGCTGACTTTTAGCTGGTAAACTAAGTTCGCCAAAAAAAAAAATAAATATATATATATAAATGAAAATGAAAGAGTATACAGCGCGTCGTCTAGCCACAAGATCCGCTTAACTATTTATAAATTATATTGTTTTTTTTTTTTTTTTGTATGGCTGTATTTTTTGTTTTTTTTTTTTTCACTTCTTTTCTTTGGCTGCTGCCTTTTGTAATCATAAATTATGTTGGAAAAATGATTATGAACCAGAGGCCAGAGAGCCAATACCGAAACGTTGGAAAATTGCATTTACATATTGTGTTAAATATTTAACACTTGCCCAGAGTGCAGGCGTGCATGTGTGCGTGTGTGTGTGTGTGAGTTGTTGTTTTTTGTGTGTATTTTTTTTTTACACATATTTTAATTAGCTGCATTTTATTGCCAGGCAGCAGGCAGCTGCACCGCCCGCTGCTGCTCCCGCACTACCAGCACCGTTCACGGCAATGGCACTCATTAGTTGTCAAGCACTCAATAAACGGCCGAACCATACATCATTTAAGCCTTCATTAGTTTATCGGCCAAGCGCCTGGTAAAAGTTATTAGCGACAGTTTAAAATTAAATTGCCCGCCTTTTGTTCTGTGTGTGTGTGTGTGTGTGTTAACATATTCATTTGGAAGTTAATGAACTCGTCAATTAGTTAGTCATTGTCTGACGCGCTGATACATAATTTCATTAATTTTTTTCATTTTTTTATTCTTTCATTTTCAATTTTCCCAGCTTTAAGCTTGACATTTTCACTATGTATTTACCATTTGAACTGCTCCCCAGCACTTGTTTAACACACTGATGACTTTTTGACTTACAGCTAACAAGCTTACAATACTGGATACCCCACACCCATACACACGCACACACACACACACGCACACTTGGTGCTGCTGCTGTTGCTGACTTTCTCAAGCAATTACTATTTAATTTGCGCAAGCATTTTGCGCCAACTGCGGCGCATCACGACAGCATCGTTTGGCACTGGCACTGGGCACGCCCCTTTCGGCAGCTACTCCTCTTACGCTGAGGGCTCAGACGTAGAGTTGGTCATGTTTTGCTTCTTCTTCTTCGTCGACTACTTCATGTTTGCCGCTCTTGACTTTTGTTTTGTGCGTTCTTTTTGCAGTTGTTGTTTTTATACCCTATTCAAATGTTAGCCCAGCAAAGTGGGTATGCCAGTTCATATAAATATGTATGTATGTATATGTATGTAATTTGCTCTCTATATATATATATATATATATATTTAATATAACATCAAATTTTTATTGTTTTATAGTATTTCGCATTTCTGCTTTGCCTATTTGGCACATCTCTAAGAGATTACAGGGTATTAGCATGTCAATTACTTGGCATTTAAGCCTTCCAATTTGTTACTTTTTGCGCGTTTTCGGTTTCTTTTTGGCAGTTTCGATCTTGTCTACGTTGTTGACCGCAAGCCGCTTAACAGCAAAGGCAACAAGCAACAACAACAACAACAACAATATGAGAAATCTGTCTGAAGGTGGGCGCCTCGTCTCGCCGCATTCCCGCCCCCTCGCACGCGCGAATTTGTGGCTGGACATTCACGCGTTGCTTTGGTCTCCGATTCCGTTTATGCTGTATGTGCATGTGTGTGTGTTAGTGTGTGTGTTGGTGTGTGTGTGTTTGTGTTGGTGTGTGGGGTAAGTCGCCGCCGTAGTCATCTACTTTAGTCATGTTTTATGGCTCTTTTGGTTTTATAATTTGTCCGACAACAGCTGCGGCACAAGAAAGACGGCGAAACACTTCTCTCCCCTTCTGCACCTCCTCCGCCTCCGTCGCCCCCAAATTCCGTGCTGCCCCACCTCCTTGTGGTACACCCTCTATATAGCATGCCCCTGGACTAGTTCGCAGCTTATGGGCACAGACAGCAGACTTCAAAGCAATTTCGCCTTTTTTGGACACTTTTCTGTTTTCCGTTTTTTTTTCTTTTGGTTTTGGGCTGGGTTGTGTTTTTTTTTCGAGGCTGCTCCAATTAGTTGCCAAATGTTTTCTTATTAAATTCAAATTGTAATTTTATGCTTTTGGTCAAAGCAACAACAACAACAACAATATAACTTGGCTTTATTCGTATAATTTATTAGTCTCGCTTTGGTGGCCAAATTAGATTTAACACACATCAATTTACATATACGAATTTGCATACACTCATGCTCCATAATCTGGCAGATGACACGCCCCATTTTGCTTTGTTTTGCTTCTGCATAAATAGTTTGGAATATCTCAGAGCCACTCGGGCAATCGGTAGGGTATATTAGCTTTGAATACAAACTATACTCATATACATATGCTAGGCTTGTTTCTTATACTTGTATTTATGTTTATACTTATACTAATCCATACACTTGTACTTTTATAATGCTAGTAATATTCATATTCATATTTGAATTCATACTCATATTTTATATTTATGGTATATTTCTACGTTTACTTATTATGCCTCAACTCACACTCAGAGTCATACTTATAATTCCACTTACACTTCTGGGCACACTTATATTAAAACTCATACTTATACATATACTTTTACTTATACGCACGTTTATAATTATGCACTTATATATATTATATTATGTTCATATTCAAAGTCATTCTTATACTTAAACTTATACTCATACCCATACTGATATTTAAACTATTATTCATACTTATACTTATACTTTTACTTATACTTATATCCACACTCTTACCCATATTCATACTTATACTCTTACTCATACTTATACTCATACTTATACTCCTACTTATACTTATACTTATACTCACACTCATACCCATACTTATACTCATACTTATACATATACTTATACTCACACTCATATCCATACTTATACTCATACTTATACATATACTTATACTCATACTTATACTTATATTCACACTCATACTACTATTCCTACTCATACCCATACCCATACTTATACTTAAACTCATACGCATACTTATACTTACTTACTTATACTCCTACTCATACTTATACTCATACTGATACTCATGTCCATACGCATACTTTAACATCTACTCTTGCTCATACTATACTTATACTCAAACTTCTACTTATACTCATATTACACTTATACTTTAGCTTCTACTCATACTCATATTCATTCATATTCATTCTTATACTTTCACTTATGCTCGCATCATACTCATACCTCTACATAAACTCCAGCTTATACTCACTCTTATACTCGTTCTTCTACTTATACTTGCTATGATTAATAGCGTATTCAGTCGTCGTTGTCAGTTTACGTATTTAAATGTTATTTATTTACTTATTTCCTTTCGGCTCTACACTCAACTTGAATTTTATTTTCTTGGTTTTTGTTTATCTTCCAAGTCTTTCGCTTTAATATATTTCTCTCTCTCTCTCTCTCTCTCTCTCTCTCTCTCTCTCTCTCTGTCTGTCTCTCACTCTTTCCCCCTCTCTCTGTTGCTGGCCAAACATTTTGTTTGCTTTGTTTCGCATCATTCTCGACGTTTTGTTTTACATGCTTTTCCCTGTTTTTATTTATTTCTTGCATTTATTTTGCTGGTTTCTTATTTTCACTGCTTTTGTTTTGTGTCTTTGCCAGAATGGCCCAAAGGAGCGCTTGGCCCGTTGCAAGTACAGGTGATGTGGCAAGAGATCGACTCCTGAATGCTCTATGAGAAAAGTCTGTGAAAAGTCAGATTTGCCTGAGCGAGTGATCAATTGACTGACTGACTGATCAGAATATTGATAGACTGATGTAATGACAAGATATTGGCATACTAGGTAGATTGAATGATTGATGATTGATAGAGTGATTGACTCATAAATGATTGTTGGATGGGTGATTGACAAACTGAAGATTGACCGACTAAGTCATTGACTAACTGATGATTGATTGATTGCACTACCTGAATCATTGAGGGAATAAGGGATTAATTGATGACTGCTTGACTAACTGACTCATCGATGATTAATAGATTGAGTTCTGATTGATACTGATTGACTGATAGAGTCATGGCTCACTGAGGGAGAACCGCCCCATATGCAGCTGACTTATGGATGAATCAACTGCAAATTAATATGCTACTTCAGGCCACGAATAATTTTATAAATCTTAAACTCTCTCATAGAGAGATCCTAGTTTTGGATGATAATACGACGTATATTCCCTGCTTTTAATAATAAGTCTTTCGCCAAGGATTCATTTTAATTTGATGACAGATTTGTTAGGGTATTTGCACTTTGCAGTCATTTTCTGCGCTGTTTGCATTGAGCTATGCAAATTAAATTGCAAATGTGTCTTACTTATGCACACACACACACACACACACACATACATACACACATGCACATACACTGTTTGTTGCATTCACTCGTTTCATTCATGGCATCTCAAATCTATGCAAGCGCGAGCGCCGATGCCGCCGCAGCAACAACTAAGAACCAACAACAACAACAACAACAACGTTAACAAGAACAACTAACTATGCACACACACACAAACATACATCCATATGCGGCGCACACAGATTGCATTTGTTTTTGTGTTGCTTTTGTTTTATTGTGCGCCAGCCTTTTACTTACTTGCGTTTTGCCCTCTTCCATACAACCACAATTGTGCATAAGTGTGTGTGCGTGTGTGTGTGCTTACATATCTCTCTCTCTCTGTGTGTGAGTGTGTGTGTGTGTGAGTGTGTGCTTAGCAGCAAATTGCAATTAGTGTTGACTTATGTTGAAGTCATATCGTGCACCAGTTTCTCTTCCCTTACCCCCCCACCCCTCCCTCTGCACTACCCACGCCTCCCTTTGCGTCATGCCATTCGCTTTCTTCCTTCCTTTTGGGTGCCTCTCGTCGTTGATCTCTTGTTGTAATTGCTGCACTCTCTGCTCTTGCTCTTGCTCTTGCTCTTCTTGTTGTTGTTGTTGTTGCTTTTCGACGCCGTCGCCTCGGTATGCGTGGGGCACACATTTGGACTGGCGTCTGGCTGGAGCTGTGGCTATAGCCAAATGCAGTTGACCAACTCACTGGCCAGTTGGCCACAGCCAAATGCGAGATTTATCAATTTTTCAGTAATGTGGTCCAGACAAGCAGCCCTCAAGCTGCTGCTACCCTTTGGACTCGACCCCCAGCCCCCGTATCCTCCCTCTCCTGTGCACGACGCTCATTTGTGATGGAGATAGACCGTGCTTCCCATTGACAATGTTACTGTGTTACTTTGTGCCACTAACTGTAAGCCCAACAACAACAATTACAACAACAAGGCACTGCCACAACAACAACAACAACAACTACAACAACTGCATACATATGTATGTATGCGATTAAGGCCATAACCAAAGCAGCTTAAAAATTGCTGCAAATCTCTCAGTTTTGACTCTATGCCATTTTGTGCACCCCACAAGTAGGCGTGGCAACCCTATGATGACCAAGATACCTCAAGCAATTATTTATGTAGGACCAATAGGGAACTATATAACAAAGAAACGGTAAGCACTTCATGAGTTTTCTTTGTATAGAAAGCAAGTAAAGTTCAAGACATTAGCAAAAGATATATAGAGATGCGTGAGATTTATATATCAGCTAACAGGCCTCCTTCAAAAGGCAATGATGTGGGAGAAATGGGGAAAATATAAGAAAATATTGGAAGTGTAAGCCGCAAAAAAGCTAAAAATTCATAGAGTAAATATTTTTAAAATATTTTTTTAGTGCACTCATTGATATAAAAAAAAAGAACAGAGAAATACGAGAAAAATTGAGAAAAAAATAACAGCAATATTTGTTGTATAGACTGTATAAAATTATTGGGTTTTATTTCGACAAGCATATCAAAAACCTCTAAGAAAAAAGGCTAACACTTAAAAATATACTGCTTAAAGAGTTATAAATTCATATAGGATAAATAGATGTAGGATAAATAGAAAATATATAAAAACAATTTCGTTTTTATAAGGCTTATAGAAGAAATAGAAAACAACAAAATTTTTACAGTAAGCATTTATATAGGAGAAATAGAGAAAATATATATTTTTAAAGACTTTTGACCATATAATAATTTATCGTACAATGGTTTTATTTCAGCAAGCAGCTCTAGAACCTCTTAAAAAAAAGCTAAAACTGAAAAATATGCTGCCAAAAGAAGCCAGAAATTCATGGAAAATTCAGTTAAATATTGAAAACTTCTCCGTAAAGCAATGAATTTAAGCTTGAGTCAAATATAACTTTACTAACTCCACAATTTATCTCATTACAAGCCAATATGCTCCATTATCTCTGCTCTGGCAGAGCTATGCTGTTTGGGGCCGGGAAAAAACTTCATTTAAAAGTAATTTTCATAGTAATCGAACGAGGGCGAGGCGCAGCTCTATGTCGTTGTTTAGCATATAGAACTGCCCCTACAGCTAACTCCGCCAGCACCACCCACCGGGGCCCCCCTCCCCCACCCACCGGGGACCCCCTCACCCACCCACCAGCAGCACCCCCAGCCCCATCTAGTGCTAGCACTTTAACGCTCTGAGCTATCAGCAGCTAACACTTCGTTGCATTTGGCCACAAAATGTTTTTAAATTCACATAAATTTAAGGCACGGAAAAACTATTAAAGCATTTGTCGTGCATGTTTGTGTGAGTATCTCTGTGTGTGTGTGTGTGTGTGTGAGTTAGTTAATGAAGAAAAATAGATGAGCACTGGTGGCTGAGGTGTGCGAGACGGCGCTCGCTGCCACAGACTGTAAAATAGCAGCCGAAATGTGCTTAACATTTTATGTCTTTTCATCTCTCTGGTATGTGCGCCTGTCTATCTAACTATGTGTGCGTGTGTTTATATGTTTGTTTGCTACTGTATAGCGCTACTTCTACCCCATGCCCCCACACTCCAATCGCCACACACTTCAGCGCACAGTTCTAAGCAGCAGGGTTCCAACAACAAATTCATTTGGGGCCGCGCTGTCAGCACTTGGTAGTCTTTCGGCATGCACTTGCTGAGGGGTATATCAGATCTATCAAGTCATTTGCAACACATATGTATCTCTATGGCTAGATTTTAGTTGCTTTTGTTTGTTTTAATTAAACACATATATCAAAATATCTATACATATGCAGCCGAGTCGCGTTCGATTTTTAAATTTTAATATTCATAAAAAATATAGTAATGCAGTAATTTTTTTTTAGTAAAAATATATAATCTGCTAATTCCTTGCAACAACTTATTAATGCTTAAAAACGCATTAATTATATTTCGTAATATTTTTTTCGATATTGAAATTAAATTTACGAAATCCAAATTTGTTGCCAGTTAAAAAGAGCAGTTAAAATGCCTCTAAAATAGTCTGCAATATTTTTTTTTTATCAGAGAGAAGAGTATATTCATATAAATAAGAAGCATGCAATATATTTAAATATTTAAAATTATATAGAGATTACATATTTAAATACAGAAAACCTCGTTTAATTCCAAATTATTATTACGTAAATTATTGTTTAATTTCTTATTTACTTTTATCTTTTATTTTATTTTATTTTTAACTTTTTTCCATATTAGAAAAAAAATTGCAAATCCATTGATTTATGTTTTTTTTTTTTAATATTTATTTATTATTATTTTTTTTAATATTCTCCAAATGGAAACAAATTCCAAATTTATTGATATATTATTTTATTTTTTTCCATATTAGAAAAAAATTTCAACTTTATTGATATATTTATTTATTTTATTTTATTTTTTTTTTTAATTTTATTTTTTTTTTATATATTTTCCGAATTGAAAACTAATTCCAAATTTATTAATATATTATTTATTTTATTTTATTTTTTTTTTTCCAAATTAGAAAAAATTTCAACTTTATTAATATATTTTGTTATTTAATTTAAATTTTTTTAATTTGATTTTTTATTTTTTATTTTTTTATATAAATCAAAGATCAATGTAATTCCCTGACCATTTTGCACTATCTTTATATATATCTTTAAATAGATAATATTTTTATTTATTTATTTATTTTTTTTTTATTTATGTTAGAGTATTCATTCTTCGTCACATTGAAGTCTCGCCTTTGTTGATTGTTGTTTGTAAATAAGTTGCAGCGATTTGTCCCCTGTCTGAACTGCTCGACCCCAACACACACATGTGCACAAGGCGTTAATTACTTCCAATTGGAATTTTGGTTAGTTTATAATTTGCTATGCCCATTTTTAATGGGCGACAAATTGATGGCCTCTCTTAACAAAACCACTTTATGCTCGAGGATTAAGGCGTTAGGCCATTAGGCAGGAGGCGGGGCGGGGCGGGGCGGTTCTCTGCTGAGCTGCGCTGCATGGCGCTGTAGAGGGCACCGATTGCAATGAGCGCTCAGCAATTTGAAGCCATTTGAATTACGTGTGGTCAGCAGGGTCAGTAAGCCAGGCCAGACCCAGCCCGACCCGGCCAAGTCCGACCCGACGCTAGATTGCCGTTGCTAAAAGGCAGTTAAAAACTGCGGCACGTAGCCAGTGGCAATGGGCGCGCG
Source organism: Drosophila navojoa (assembly GCF_001654015.2). The sequence continues at coordinate 21,585 of NW_022046640.1, forward strand.
AAAGCGTTGCACTGACTGCGAATGAATGAAAAGCCAGGCAAATAAAGCCAACCAGCAAAAAGGGCCAAAGCAGAGATTCGATTACGCAGAGAGCATATATAGACAAAGAGAGAGAGAGAGCAGCAGTAGCTGGAGCAGGTATAATGGAGCGGGGCGTGCGGTTGGGCGGCTGGGCGCTGCCGGTAGGTGTTGGAGCATAGACCGCAAAATCATGCGGCTACGTTAGCTTGAATGCAACAACAATATGCAACAGTAGCTGCAGCTGCAACAGCAACAGTAGCAACAGTAGCAGCAGCAGCAGCAGCAGCAGCAGCTCTAGCTTCCAAAGCATTTTCAGATTCCGTTTCCGTTTCTACTTTTATTTTTTTGTATTTTACTTTTTACGTTTAATTCCTTTTCGTTTTCGTTTTATTTAGTTTTTTTTTTTCTACGCTCTGGGGTTTTTACGCTTTGCTTTGACTTGGGCTTTGCTGTGGCATGTACAAAGAGGTGGGCTTGCGGCAGTGGCAGGAAGCTGCGGATTTGGGCGCTGGTTACTGTCGGCTGGGTGTTCGGTTGCCGTTGCACTTCATTGAGCCGTGCAAGTGTTAAAAGTGTTGCAAATTGCGTGGTTTTGATGCCACGGCGCTGCATCCAGTGACGTTGGCTAAAAGCAACGTGGGAACATGAGTGCCCAGCCCGCAGCAGCCGCCAGATCAGAAATCCACTCAAATGGATATACTGTAAATACATATATTGAAAGAGCGCACACCTAAACGATATACATACATATATAAGAGTCAAGTGAACAAATGTGAGTCTCAAGCACGCTTGGGCAAAGTAAACCAACAGCATTTGTTGGCCAGAGTTCACAAAAAGAAGCAGGGAGCAGGTGACAAGGAGCCAAGGATATGTTCAACTAGGAAGTACTTCCAGCACGATTAGATTCCTCATTTGATTTAGTTTAAAAGAGTCTCTGTGCCGGAGAAGCCGGTGGAGATTGTCAGCAGGAGGCCTTTGATCAGGAAAAATTTGACTAGAAAAGAGGGCATTATTTGCATTTTTATTATACCCTGAACCCATTGAAAATGGGAAATCAGGGTATAATGGTTTTG
>NW_022046641.1:0-22594 GCF_001654015.2 Drosophila navojoa
ATATATATATATATATATATATATATATATATATATATATATATATATACATTTTGGCGCTTGCGTGAGCTTTGATATTGTTATAACAATTTTCGACTTGAATATAAATATTTTATATTCATCTAACTGAATATACATGTGCTTACACATACATATATGTATTTCTATGTACAAATCTTAGCTGAATTGTTTTATTATCAAAAATTAGGTTTCTATATTAGGAGATCTGAGTTGAAGTAGAGTTTTCTTTCCCATCAATTTAATAATTTTTCCAGACTTTAATTTTATTATTACTATTTTTTTTATTTTTTTTATTTGTATTGAACTTTTTATTATGTAGATAATTTATATATCTACCATATACTGTTTTCTTGTTTATTTATTTCCTATCCCATTTATTTCCTATCGACATTGCTTTAATTCTAATATCAAGTTCTATCTATTATAGCTCTTGAGTCTGTCGGCTCTCAGATATTACAATCCTTTGAGTTCTGTAAGCTCTTGCTCGGCTCTCAGACATTACTATCCTTCGAGTTCTTCAAGTTCTTTCTCGCCTTACAGATATTACAATCCTTAGAGCATGTCAAGTTCTTTCTCTACAGCTAATGAGCTCAGCGACCGATACTCTATAATTTTGCTAATACCTTCTCTCTTGCTGTCTTCTCGCTTTGTCCCACTTCTCTTGCCTGCTTCGGCTGCCCTAGCTTTTTCTGCACACTTTTTTTTGTGTTTTTGTTACTTCTTCTTCTCCTTCTTCTCCATCTTGCTCTTCTTTAACTTCTAGGTCTTGGCTTGTTGAGCGTTTTGTATGTGAAATATGCTTTCGACATATAAATTCGATTCTATACGTTTTATGTTTGCTTTGTAGTTGTCGTTGTTCTTGCTGCTGTTGTTGTTGCTGTTGTTTATTCTGTTTGTTGTTCGCTTGTTTTGTATGCCAAGGGTCCAGTCAACACACACACACACGCGTAACATGGAGTGGGCAACAAGCAATCACATGTAGAAGCATTCAACCCACCAGGAGTATATACACATGTTTGTTGCGCCTCTCTCTCTGTGGGTGTGTGTGTGTGTTTGTAAGTGTGTGCTGCATATTTTATGCACTTCCAATTTTTTTCGACGTTCTTTTTTTGTTACTTTGTCAGTTTGTTTGGGGCAGCGGCAGCGGCAGCAGCTGAAGCGAGCGTTAAACAGCCAAGTGAGAGTCAAGTGCTTTAATTGACGCAGCCAGAGGCCCTTGACCCTGCCACTACCACTCCTCCCCTCGCCCTAACCATGTGCGCCCCAAAAAGTATGCAACGTCGCCCGGTTGCCCTTGTTGGAATTGAAAGACCACAAAAAAACAAAGCAAAAAAAATAAATAAAAACAAAATAAAATAAAAGCACATCCAACACACGAACTAAACGTTGGGGCGGCATAATAACTGAAATATTTTGGCGTCACCAGGACACGCCCCTACTGCTGCTGCTGCTGCTGCTGCTGCCCCGCCCGTCCACAAAATAGTGGCAACTGCTGCCTTATCGGAGCCCAAAGTCAACATTTGGGCGAAAAGGCCTGGGACCGAAAACAGTTCCCGAAAATTGCAAACAAGGCAAATAAATAATTTTAGCATTTTTATGCCAAGTCAGCAGCAGCAGCACACACACACATACACATACATATTCTAACACACACACAGATAGAGAGTGGCTGTTTTTTTTTTGTTTTTTTGTTTTTGCTCTGACACTTACGTTGATCGCAGTAGGGTCCCTTCCAGCCGCGCTCACAGTGGCACTCGCCCTCGATGCAGCGGCCGTGGCTGGAGCAATTGGGCACCTCGCACTCGCCCACGGGTATGTCGCACTCGGCGCCCTTCCAGCCGTCCTCGCAGTGGCAGACGCCGCCGCCGTAGTGGCCATGAGCCGAGCAGAGTACCGGACAAACGCCTGCAAAGAGTCAAAGTGGACAAATATTAAAGAGAGACAGACAGAGAGAGAGAGAGAGAGAGAGGGAGAGTGTGAGCGACAAACTGAAGTAGAACGAAAATTGGTATTGAAAAGTGTCAGACAAAGCCAAAACGAAAAGGAAAGAGAACGAGAGAGAGGGAGAGGGAAGAGGAGGAGGAAGCAGTGCGCACTGTAAATAAATAATAAAAATACTTTACGGCACAGTGGGGCAAAAACAATAAAAAGAAACAACAACAAAGTGAAAACAAAACAGGCAGGAAAAGCCAACAAAATTCAATTGAAATTTTAATTTGTTATTAAAAAGGCAAAAGACGCAACGGCAATAAATTGAAATGAAATTGACTACCGAAGCACGTTTAAAACGCATATCGATTTATCGAATTACAATTTGTTGTTGTAATGCTGGAGATATTATTCATTTTATACATGAATAAAAGCCATGGCATATAGACAAAATGGATATGCGCAAGCAACGTTTCTAATGCAAACTATCGTTTATCGATAACACACAAAACACATCTAACTTTATACAGTGATTTTCACTTTGAAATACAAGAGTTCTGAGTGTTATCTAAAAGCTCCATAACTGTTTTTGTTCAAGATCGTGCATGAAAATGTTATCGATAACATCAACTACCACCACATTCAAATTCTAGGTTTACTGATAGTTGTAATCGGATAAGTGAGTTATTATAAGCAGGTTTTCTATGCGATAATGATAATAATGTCGATAATTTGCGTTATCGATATATGTATCGTAAGGTTGTCTAGGAATTTGTAACATTATCCCTCTGAATTGATTATGTTTTAGACAGCAGAAGTGCCTAACTCATCAAATGTTATCGATATCAACTGTTGCTCACTTTTAGGATCTTATTGATCAAATATTATCGATATTAACAGACTTTAATCATAGTTAACTAGTTTAACTAGAAAAATTAATCGATGTATAGTTGTTATCGAAACGAGTATCGATCTTTTGTTTTCAGGCATAGACCTGGCACTACGCACCACTGTGCGTGCTAAGCAAACGAACGGCTATGTGAGTCATAGAGAGCAGTAGAGCTGAGGGTCGCATTGCGAGTGGATTTGGGTTTCGGCTTTGGGTGGGTCTGCCTGGGGTGCCAAAACAAACAGAAGCAGGTGATGTTGACAGCTCAACTTTGGCGTAAGTTTTTAATTTAAATTGCAGCTGCAGAGTGGACATGGGTCACGGGCGAGCCGGTGGAAAGGGGGAGGGTGAAGGATGTGGGCATTAGTTAGATGGGCAGTTGTACTTACTTTTGGAGCAGTCCACGCCCTGGTAGCCATCGATGCAATCGCACTTGCCCAGATAACAGCTGCCGCGTCCCGAACAATCATTCGGACAGGTGGTGCTAACGCCCTCGGCCTCCTCGGCGAGCAGCGACACGGAATGGGCGACGAGCTCATCATTGTAAACGGATATGAACCACAAGCCAGTGTCCAGATATTGCAGCAGCGACACATTCACGGTCATGGCGTCCATATCGAGAGCGGGCAAACCACCAGCACCACCATCAGCTGCGGAGCGCTTGTTCAGTGCATGCGCCACTGTGACCGTCTTGCCCTCAAAGTATTCGGCCGAGTCTAGGCCAGTGGGTGATTCATCGCTGCTATCGTTCAAGTCATCCTCGGCACGATCCAGCTCCTGCTCCTGTTCCTGTTCCTGGTCCAAGTCCTCCTCGGAGCTGTTGCTGCGTCGACGACGTCGCAGTTGCAATTGCTGTTTCTCCTTCGCCTTTTCCTTCTCATAAACTGCAGTCAGTCCCAGGTCCTTGGCATTGTGGGTCACGTTACCGGCGTCGCGGCGATGTCGCAAGTGGCTATCGAGTCGTCCGCCCTTGATGAACTCCACGAAATCGTGCTGTGTCACCGACGGCGCCACATTGCGGCGCGAGTAGACAGCGAAGTGGGCGCCCCAGGGCAGCGTAAAGTTGAACCGAATGAAGGCCGGATGCTTGTTGCGAAACTCGAGTGTCCAGAACTGATAGGCCGGTATGGTGGCATGGTAGAGCTCATTGAAGTCCTTCAGCTCCACGACCTGCGGCCACTGGCCGCCGCTCAAGCCAACGCCCTGCTGCTGCTGCAGCGCCGGATGATGATGGCCCGCCTGCTGCAGCAGCAGATTATGCTGCTGCTGGCCCAAGCCGCCGGCAGCACCGCCATAAGTCAGTTGATCCTGCAGCTGTGTATTGGTCGCGTCCAACGGCGTCAGCGGCTGATTGATGGCGTGCGGCTGCTGCTGTTGGAGCAACAGTTGCTGCTGTATGCCCGTGGCGCTGCCAGCTCCGGCCGCTCCTCCGCCACTGTTGCCTGCATGATCCGAGGTGCTGGTCTGTATCGATTCCTCCGTGGGATAGGCGGTGGCACCGCCGCCGCCCGCCTGCGCCTTGTTGTCGCCACCCTTGCCGCCGGAGCCGCCCCGCAGATCGTGCGGCTGCGACTTGACATCTTGGACTAGGATACAATTCGAGCTGTCCATGTTCGGTTTCATCGAACTGACTGCTGCGAGACGCGGGCAACACCAAGCATCGAGAAAGAGAGAGAGAAGGAGAGAGAAAGAGAGAGTGAGTGAGTGAGTGGTTAGTCGTTTTGTGGTTTTTGGCTGCGATTTGCTAGCTGCAAACGCAAATGTGCGACCCGGCCCCATAAATCGCATGACTGCTAAATTTAACGCCATAAATCTGATGCTCCTTTGGGCGAGCAGCAGTTGCCGCAGCAGCAGCAGCAGCAGCCCCAGCAGCAGCCGCCGCTGGCAATAATGTTTAGTGTGGTGCTGTCCTTGTGGCTCAGTGGTTCCAGCAGCTGCTGTATGCTGCAGGCGCTGCCATTTTCGTTTCGGTCTTATATTTCTTTTTGCCTTTTTTTTCACACACACACACACATAAATTTTTGGCATCATATTTTAACGCCATATTAATATGCACTCGGCCATAAATCAATTCTGTTGCCATCTCGCTCGCACACATGCAGCACACACCAGCTAACTCTTTCGTGCGAACAGTAAAATGCGCGTTGTTAACACGTTTGCATTTTGCCAGCCATCGATGGCCGATGGCCGATGGCCAATGGATGACGGCTATCGTTTATCGATAACACATGAAATTTATGTCCTTTGGCTGTGGCGCCAGCTGTGCCGCACGCATTTATCTGGGCCATGTTGCATAATGCAAGCCATAAATGTTTGCCGCAAGCTCTTCGCCACTAACCTTACATCATGATTGAAGCGGCATTTTGTGCACACTTCAATCGCTGATGTTCATTGGCAAACTTTTCGCGCTTTTCGTGCTCATGTTCAATAAATTTAGCGTACCTATGCATACTGCATCCATGAGCATAATCAAAAAGAAACATATTTGCACTTCAGTCATCATCAATCAAGCTCTATCAAGTAATCAACCATATTGAATTGCTAACTAGAAGTATCTATCGCTTTACACCCAACTTTAGTAACCAAAATCTAGATAAGACCTAGACTCCAAAATGCAGGAGCTCTCATCTGGGAAATACAGTATGATCAAGGATCTGTGATCTATCGTCAAATATCTAGGATCTATGAAATATGCTCTAGTATTTGTGAACTATCTTCTAAGATATAGTATGTGGGATCTAGGATATGGACTTAAAGAGCTAGCTTCAATCTGGGTTATACAGTATGATCTAGGATCTATGATCTATCGTCAAAGATCTAGGATCTATGATATATGCTCTAGCATTTGTGAATTATCATCTTAGATGTAGTATGTGGGATCTAGGATATGGACTTAAAGAGCTAAGATTTAGGATCCATTATATATTATAAGATTTCTAAGCAAATACAATTCCCTCGCATACCCAGTCAATCATGCTCAATCACACAAACATAATTACATTTCACTTCTATTTGCGCCCATCAATCAGCGCCGTCTAGTCAATGCCATTAGCATAAGCCTTTTGCAATTTGTTAGCATTGAAAGCACTTAGAATCAGTTAGCAACAGCAGTCAGTCGATCAGTCAAACAATTATAAACCAATCAATCAGAACAAAGACAAAAAGAAAAATAAAATATCATTGCTTTTCTCCTTTAAATGCTCAGCAATGCAATTAAACATTGGAGAGCGAGAGAGAGAGAGAAAGAGATGGAATGGGAATAAAGCAGATGGAATCACGAATATAAAATGGGAAACGGGAAATGGGAAATGGAGCATGGTAATGTCGACTGCTCGACATGTAAACTAATGCGACCTAATGATGTCGATGTCGATGTCGATGTCGTAGTCGCTGTCGCTGTCGTAGTCGTTGCCTTTGCCGTTGCCTTTGCCGTTGACGTTGTCTATGGCCGATGTCTTGGCACAGTGCTGCAGACAAAAGGACCTACACACACACACACAGGCACATACTTATACACTCATATAGGCACACATGCATATACCTACGCAATTACTCATGTGAGGCAGGACAAATTAACGTCAACGAACGTGCTTCAATTTGGCTGTTGAGCTTTTAATTTAAGCGAAGCACACACACACACAGACACACACACACACACACACACACACACACACACACACACACACACACACACACATATGCACATAGGCAGTCACAGACACATGTTCTATAAATATTTATAAGAAGCCTACACTGAACAAATGAATGAAGAAAACACCGTCTGAAAGACATTTTAATTATCAAAGTTGATTGCTTGATTGATTGATTGATGAGTAGATTTAGCTGCCTGTCTTCGGCTCGTTCATTATTTAAAACGTTTCGGGCGCACAATCTGAATCAGAATCCGTGCAGCACTTAATAGATTAGTTCAGCTAATGCTTGAGACGTCTTCGATGTGCTTCAATCAGCAAAGAGCAAACAAGAATTCAATGATTCGCTTGGTCTTTGGATATTAAGAGTGCTGTAACTCTACGTATTGGATCTAAAAATAGACCTGAAATTCGATAGCATTTCTTATCGATTGCTAACGTTAATTTGAAACATGCGAAACTTTGCTAATGATTCCTTACAATTTTTATATTTTTTTATTAATAATAAGTGTTGAAACCATGCCAACAGAATTGATGAAGTGTAATGGATAGGCCAAACAATTCATTAAAAACTTCTTAGACTTCTCTTGGAAAAGAAAGAGAGACGAAATAATATAAGAGCCAAGTGCAGACAGAAATACTTTACTAATTTCGCTGGCAGCGCTAAGTATTTAAGTTCTTGCATATTTGATTCGATGTGCCAACCCCTCAAATATAACATAATGAGCAGGGAGAACAAACAGAAAAGCACACAGACAGACAGACAGGGACACATATATACACGTATATATAGTATATGTGTCTAAAGTAAAGCCCATCATTAATAAATAAAGAGCTCGTAATGGAGGGGGAGGGGTAGCTGGAGTGCTACGAATTTGAGGCAGGATGTAGTTCTATTAAGTTAACAAGCATTTCATTTAAGTGGCTCGCAACTGGTCAACCAACTGGAACGGGGGGGAGCGAGCAGCGAAGTGGGAAGAGGGCAGCGGGTGAGCGGGAACGATAACTAAAACTGGAACTGGAACTGGAACTGGAGCTGGAGCTGGAGCTGCCAAAGGACACGCGCAGCGCAAGAGACAAACAAAAGCTTGAAATTGTGGCTGGATGGGCCAAAAGAAAAACAGCTTGGCACAGTTTTTCCGCGCCTTTCATGGTAGCCACACAAGTTGCCAAGAAGAGAGAGGGGAGGGAGGGAGGTAGGGGGGGGGAGCATGGTAGTGGGAGTTGTGACACAGAACCAATTAAATTTGATTACAATTTGTGGCGAAGCCATAGGAAGCACATCACATACAATGAAATAAGCAACCCTATCAAGCTGTGCGCCCAAGGATATTTACTTAGCAAGCGGCGAGAGGGGGAGGGGTGTTCTAGAAAAAGTCGATAATTTTATGTGTGTGTGTGTTGGCTGGGTGGTTAGGTTAAATTCACAACGACTCAATTTGGCAGGACCGAGAATAGATACTGGACACAGGACACGACTGAACAGAGCAGGACACTCCTTGTAAAAACCGTTATTTATATTTAGCCATCAGCTAAGCCCACATCAGAAAGGGTGTGTGTATTCGATTAGTTAATTTTTTATTTTAGTCCTTGCTCCCGCCACTTTTCAACATTTTGGCCACACGCAATAAGCGGAACCGGAAATGCGAGCCGTTAAGATCAACTAATTGAATCTACGTGCTCCAATGCCAGCAAGTGGCTCTTCAAGCTAATGAGAGCGCCGCAGCGAATGGGAGTTGAAAGTTGAATAGTTGGAGAGAGGCCACTGGCCCGATAGGGGCAAGCAGTGGAGCGGAGGAAGGCCGAACCGTTGCCTTCAAAAGGGTTGCAAAAGTTGGCCATGTCCTGGACAAAGTTACAAAAATTTATGAAGCATTTTCTTAATTGCACTTCCTTGAAGAAAAATAATTTATTTAAACGACAAGCGCACACCTTTACCTCCTCCCAGCGACACGTTGAGGCGCCAGCTGGACATGCTCGACTGAGAACGAGAGCCGGCGGTCAGAGAGAAGGAGCGAGCGGGTTAGAGGTCACGCCCTGTAATAGTTGCTGCTGCTGTTGCCGCTGCTGTTGCCGGTGCCGGTGCTGGTGCTGGCTGTCAGTGGCAAATGTCGTGTTGCGTCATTTTAATTGAAATTTTCTTCGGAAAATTCTTTTTCTCTTTTGGCAATTGGCACAAGTTTTAATGGTGCAAACGGTTTGCCAACAAAACGACATGCACTTGAAGTGCGGCCATTTCTTAGCTGAAACTCTGCTAGCTGTATCGTTAACGGAGCAACAGACAATGAAACGGTTTAAGAAACTCGGACTTCACTTGGAACTTTAAACGTAGTTGGAAATTGAAATATTACTTGGACCGCTCACGCCGTACTACTGTACCCCCTCTTCACTCTTGACACCATCCATTCGATCGACCATCTACTGTCGATTCTTCACTGTCGACTCACTATCAGCTATGCATTATCCATTATCCATTATCCATCATTAATTGTCCATTATCTATTGGTCATTATAAACTGCCCATTATCCATTATCCATTATCCACTATCCAATATCCAATACCCACTATCCGATAACCACTATCCATTATCCGTTAGCCTTTGTCCAATATTCATTATTTATTATCCATTATGCACTACTATCCAATAACCGATATCCACTATCCATTATCCATTATCCATTATCCCTAGTCCGTTATCCACGTACTACCCACGATTCTTAAGCAACTATATATTATCCGCTATTATCCAAAGCTGAACTCCCTCTATTCAATGTCAACTATTCACCCTTTACTCTCCACACATTATTTTTCTCTCTGTACCCTCTGCCACTCTCCACTCTGTCCACCATCTACTCTCAACTGTCCACTGTCCCCTCTGACCACTCTACTCGCATTCAAGCAATTCTAATTTATTGCAAATGGTTAACAGATGGATTTCATTTGCAGCTCTTAGCTCGTCACTTCTCAAGTTTGTGCTTGACTAATTTATGTTCTTTGTTGCGGTTAGGTAAAGGCAATGCCAGTCAATTGACTGCAAGCATGCATAAGACTTGTGCCGGGCATAGCTGACAGATGCCAGCAAAAACCACAGAGTGCCCCAGAGAAAGGCAGTAGCGGCAAGACCAAGTGAGAGCGAGGAGAGAGAGAGAGAGAGAGAGAGGGGGAGGACTATGGGAAAAAAAGTGAACAAACCAAATCGAGTGGCTAATTGAGTACAGTAAAGCCCTTCGCAACAGAGCTTAAGGCGAAACTCAAGTGAAAATATTTCTGGAAAATCACAATGAATGCCATATTTGTGGCAAAAGGCAAAGGGGAACTTATCGAGGCTGCAATTGAATTAAGAGCTCTTAATAGCAAAGCAACAGAGCCAAAAAATAAATTGCAGAAGAAGGAAACACACAGAAAACAAAACACAATTCAGTTTTGCATTTGAGTTTCGGCGTGTCTTCTTGTCAAACTGTCAAATTGACAGACGGTGCACAAGTTGCCGGCTAGCCGCAGAGAAGCTCAAAGCGAGTGGCCATTGTAAATGCCAGAGCGAAATGCTTGCAAGTATTTGCTAACAAATTAGAATGTTGCACAACTGGGCTAACCGCATCCGTAAAAATGTTCAATGAATGGCTAAGCTCGGCTGCAAATGACAGGCGAGATAAGCCAATAGTGGGCTGGGGAGAAGGAGAGGGAGAGGGATAGGGAGAGGAGGGTGCGGCGAGCTCAAGTTTTGCTATAGTCGAAGGATTTTGCAACAATGTGGGGCAAGGCTTTGCGCACAATTTGTGTGAAACAGTGCATATCGAATGAGTTTCCGATAGTTTATGCGCTTAAAAATCGATTAACCTATTTCCGATAACTACTGCAATGCGCATCCGCATCCGCATCCGCATCCTCATCCGCATCGGCATCCTGTTACCCCTTTTAACTGCCAGTCAAACATGTTAAATGTCCTGATTGCCGCTTGTTCCTGCCCTGCCTGTCAGCCAGTATCATTGTTGTTGTTGTTGTTGCTGTCGCAGCTGTTGCAGTTGTTGCACTTATCGCTGCTGCGGCTGTTGCTGTTGCTGTTATGATAGAAACTGGCGCATCAGTGGTAATTCGAGCCGTGGCCTGCTCAAACATTTTGTGCACACAACAGCAACAACTTCATGGACAGCTCGCATGTTGGCTGCAGTTGTTGTTGCTGCGGTTGTTCCACATGTCACGTTGTTGTCTTTGTTGACGTTGCGGTCGATTATCGTATAGATATGACAGATATATCGCATATATATTGGCTAGCAAATTATGACAGTCATTTGCACATGCAAGTGAAGAGGAGAGAGTGAGAGAGAGAGAGGAGGGCGGGGGCAGCTGTGTCCAGTGTCAAACATTAAAAGTATCGAAAATTGCAAATTGCCAAGCTGCTCACTCAATGACCTCCTGCATTCAAATTAGTTTTTACAGTGCCTAACCGAAGTATGCACATGCTGCGATACTTTTATACACCAGAATAAAAGAAACACTGAAACTTGTTCGCAAATTCTCCATTCAAAGCTAATGCGCAAATGTTGACAGCAAATTTTTGCCAGCTAATGGATTTGCAGCTTTGTGTGTGTGTGTGTGTGTGTCGGTGTATGTGTGTGCGTCACTCACTGTGCTCTGCGATCCGCGCCTCTGGCTTGTTGACCAAAGCACACGCTTACACAGTTTTGTTTGCTGCATGTGCAGCGCGTAGCATGTTTGCCCTGAAAAGTAGGCAACACTTTTTGGCAGCTGCCCATAGTTGGCCAGTGTGTGTGTGTGTGTGTGTGAGTGTGTGCTAGAGCCTGCCATGCCACTTGGTGCAGATGCACACGCTCATGTTTTCAGTTTATTAGAAGACTGCGCTCAAAAGTAGGCAACATTTTTGTGCTCCGCACTTTGCCCATAAAAGTAGGCAACACTTTTGTGCGCTGCTTATCAAATATCTGAGCAAAGCTGCGGCGGCTGCTTAACAAATTGCAAATCAAATTAAAGGCATGGCCGACCCCACACACGCACGCACACACTCACCCACACACACACACACACACACTCATACACATACACACTCACACTCACAGGCAGCAAACAAACAAAGCGAACTCTCGTCTCAGCTAGTGTGTTTGCGCTTGTTAATTAACTGACAATGATGTGCGTGTGTGTGTGTTAGTGCGTGTCTGTTTGTATATTTTTAAATGTCTGCTAACTCACACACACACACACACATACAAACGCACAGGCAACGTCGCAGCTGGCCCGCCCGCAAGTGTTTGCTAATTTTATTAAACCCTCTTGCGCTTAATTAATAGAAAATGATTGCGCAAACAGACGTCGCACACACACACACACACACACAAGCAGGCAGCTCCACAGAGTGTGGGCGGAAGAGCAGCTGCAAAAATATTAGCCACTATTAAAAGCTAAAGCGCGCAGTCGGGCTGTTTTCATCACCTGCTGTTGCTGTTGCTGTTGCTGTTGCTGCTGCTGTTGTTGCCTTCATCTTAGCCCCGCAGCTTTAAAACTATTCAACCATAAAACGACCCACACACACAAACACACACACATAGATTTCGGCGAAGCGTAAATTCATTTACCGCAGCACAGCGAAGCCGACAGCCAAACACACACAACACAAAAAGCTTTTTACACAAATGAGTTTATGGATAGTCCCACCAAACTCCCACACCCACACACACATACATACCTAGCCATGCCATGCATGCGAGGGTAGCCACACAAATTAATACATTATTTTTAAAAGATAAATTTCAAGCAGATCTACTCACTCGCTGGCTCGCCCCCTCCCCGCTCCCTGACGCCCTGGCAAACAATTAAATCAGTGAAATCCACACGCAGCTTTTGGGCCAAGTCCCTTACCAGATCCTATTGCCAAACTCCCATTGCCATGTGATGCCGCCTGCCGTCGTCTGCCCACAAAATGTTCACAACTTTTCAACTTAAATTCATTTTGTGCGCCAAAGTAAAGCGCCTGCCCATAAGGCCAAGCAGGTAGGGGATATGACTGGGGTTGCTTTCCAGCCAGACCGAGCCACTGAACCACCGAGCCACCGAGCCACCCAGCCAGCCAGCCAAGTGGCATCACACATTTTTCTCGTGGTTTGTTGTAAATTTGTTTTCGTTCACTTGCAACGTTGTGACACCGCAGCAACAGCAGCGAGGGGTGCACGAGGGGTGCGGTGGGGGGTGGGGAGTGGAGTGGGCCACAAGGCAGCCGCAACATGGCTGTTGTTGTTGTTGTTGTTGCTGTTGTAAATCAGAGCCTGTGACTCTCTGAACCAGCAGCTGCTGCTTTAGCTACTGCGGCTAAAAGCGTAGATAATAAATTAAACGCAGCACGCTTCAAGTCAAAATAGCTGCCACGCCCATGCCCGAAAGTTGAGCAGGTGGAATAGGCAGTCGGAAGCTGTTGGGCAATTCAATAAGATTCGATTGTTATATAACGCAATGACTGAGTTTAGTCTGAGCAAAGAGAGGGACAGCGAGAGAGAGAGAGAGAGAGAGAGAGTGTCATCAACATGGCGATAGTTTGAGCCGATAGTTTGAAGCAATAGTTTTTAGGATTTTTAAAATTAAAATAAATTTAATTACTGTTTAAATTAATTTTTTTTATTTATATATTAATTTATAAATATATTTCATTATTATTTAGATTAATTTTATATTTTTATTAATTTTTTAAATTCATTAAGATTCAATTAATATTTCAATTAATTTTTTATTAATTGATGCATTTTTTAAGATGATGCCCTTAGATGCCACTAAATGCCCATATATATATCGCACATAAACCTTCACATGCTCAACCGATATATATCGCATATTAACATATCTCTATCATTCCAGACACTCCACTCAATTTTCGAATAGATATTCAAATCTTTGGCATTAAAATTAAATGTCTTTCGGTGTGGCATAAAATAAAATGTGCCACGCCCATTTGCCAGCTGGCTGGCTGGCTCATTTGAAGCAGACGAGAAATATTTCGGAGCGCATAAATTAAATGCGTGTGCGGCTGGAAAATTTATCAAGCGAGTTGGCAGCAGCGAAAAAAGTAAGAATATAAATATAAATATATATACATATATATATAAATATATACACAATATATACTTATATATATATTTAAGAAGGAAGATAGAAATAAATAAAAAGACGCGCAAAGAAAGGAAACAAAAAGTTTTGCAACACTAGATAAAACGCCAAGGCACAAAGGCGTCGCGTGCAAACGCGGGCTATGCGGGGGTGGGTGGGCGAACGTAGATGGAGCTGGGTCTGGTCTTGAGGTAGGGTAGCGACACGTCAACCCTTTTGTTTCAAATTAAAATTTACATATTTTAATGTGCAAAGTTTTGTGGAGCGTTGCCCAGCAGCAGCAGCAGCAGCAGCAACAACAGCAACAACAACAATTTGGCCAGACTTAGGAGCCACGCAGAAGCACAGTGAAAGCTTGGGGGAGGGGCAGAGGCAGTGGGTTGGGGCGGGGTTCCGAGCAAAAAGTTGCTCCGTTTGCCAAAAGGTTGGCAGTAAAAAATCAAATTGACCTGTAAATATAATTTAAAAGGTGGCAGCAAAAACAGCAGCAACAACAACAGCAACAACAGCAACAACAACAACAATGACAACACGAAACGTGTTTAATTATCAAGTTGTTAGCAACAACAACAAAAACGCGTTTGCAGCTGCCGCATTCAATTTGGTTGAGGCAACATTTTGTGCTACGTCGCCATTTTGTTTGCTGTGCACGCGTGGGTGTGTGTGTGTGTGTGTGTGCGTGTGAAGGTGTGCGTATTGCATGCCTGGAAGCGTTGGCATTTCAAAATTTTGTTAATTTGCCATTGTCAGCTAATGAGCGAGAGCTTTAAGTGCCAGCCAAAGCGAAAGCGACAAGTGAGAGTGAGAGTGAGCGTGAGCGTGGGAGAGAGATGGAGTGAGAGCGAGAGCGAATGAGATAGTGAGCGTAGTGGCAGTGGCCTGCAGGGAAGTCCTTAATCCAATTCCTTTCTTAGCCTACGCAAGAGTACAAAGAAAAAAAATAAATGCTCTGTGTAGGCAGAAAGTAACTTGAAAGATAAACAAAGCCAAGGCACAAAATCTATTTAATATTACCGTTAGCCAGCAGCTGGGGAAAGCGACGCAAGTTAAATGCTATAATGAAATGGAATAATGCCATTAGCTCTGGCAGCAGGTAACGCGATGAGCTCTTAGATTGAGCCTAAGCCAAAAGCTGATGATGCTTCGAGCTGGCAAAATAGTTGGGAAAATGCTGAAGGAACTTGGAGAAGAGAAGAAGCTATATCTTCTGAACGACAGCTCTGATTTGAAATAAGTTTCGGGACATTAGTAAATTAATGAGAGTATGGCAAGGAAAAGTTTTCGAAAATTTCGATGGAATATGACATATGGCTTAGGCTCAAAATAAAGATAGTTTTATAGATATTCGATCTTTAGTCAAACTGAATTGACTCGGAATCTTCAGCTACATGAAAATCCTTGTCCAATTCGTATTACTGAGCTCTTAAATAGGTCACACCTCGACTGCCTCGACCTCTACATAGGCACATCTATATTATCTATATATAGCTTCCATAACTTGTTTGACAAGCATATATGTATGTATATCACGATAATTGTCCAGCTACAATATGTCTAAATATATATATTTTTGTAGTATTTCTTTCTTGCTGCACGCTTAGATTGAAATGTTTGAGCCATTCGTGAGCGAGGCGCAACTGGGACATGCATATAATTTGTGGGCGTGGTGGGCGTGTCAGTTGCTGTGGTTTCTAATTGCTTGTCAATTGTGCAGCTGGTGACCAACAGCTGCCACATGCAACTTTTCACATAATCAACAAACCAGCGGCTATTAGCGAGTGCGAAAGAGAGAGAGAGAGAGAGAGAGAGACATAGAGAGAGAGAGAGAGGGGTGTAAGTGTGTGTGTGTGTGGTATATTATTGTGTTTGCCAACGAGTCAGGCGCAAAGTTTCTTGGCTTGGCTGCGTGTGTGTGTGTGTGTGTGAGTCCGTGTTTCTCTGTATGTGTGTGTGTGTGTGCAAAGTAACACCATTTAACGCTAATGTAAAGCAAACACTTTGATGTATTTGCCATGCTGTGTCAGTGTGTATGCGTGTGTGTGTATAAAATATGTATATGATTAGGGCATGTGTGTGTGAGTGTGTGTGTGTGTGCGTCAGTCAGTCTATTTGCATTTGTATGTGTATTTTTCATCAAGAGTGTTTGGCATTATGACAAGGCCGCGTTGCCCACATTCACACACACACACACACCCTCACACACACACACATTGAGCAACATTCGTATAAACATTGGACATCATCCCCGAACATGGCGGACATGTCCTGTCTTGTCCGTAACTTTTAGCAACTACCCCGGCCTTCAGCTTACCTGCAAAGTATGCCAACATGGCGGTTAGGACGACGGATATGAATATTAAGGCGATGCTCAAGCATTTCCAGGAACATCGGTGTTGACAGCGTTTATCTATGTGAAACCTGCAAAGGAAACAAAGCAAAATGTAATGAGTATTGAGAAAGCCAGCAAGAAAGAGAGACATGGAGGGAGAGGGAGATAGAGAGAGAGAGAGAGAGAAGGGGGCCGGCAGGCAGGTAGACGTTAAACAAACTGTGCAATGCATTTGTAATTAACAACGAGCAAACAGCGAACAGACACCAAATAAAGGCAAACAAGGTAGAGGAAGAGGCAGAGGTAGGGGCAGAACCAGAGCCAGAGCCAAAGCCAGTGGTAGAGCACCCATGGAACGACAGAGGACATTGTGCTGCGTGTAACAAGTAGGCCGAGTGGCCGGCCATGCAAAATGTTTTCTTTTTTGGAGCCTCTCATTGCCTGGAACTGCTCGTCGCTCGTTATATTGCATTAATAAGATTCCCCTACTCGCTTCCCTTGCTAGCTTCATATTCGATACCCTTGCTTTCTATAACTCGTTACCTTCATGGTAAATACCTCAAGGCATTCGTTACTTCAATTCACTCGTCACAGACACTCGGCAAAGACATGAAAATACTCGCTGCTTTCAATGACTCGCTGTGATCGAGGACACTCGTTAAATTCAGTCACTCTTTGGGCTCAAGTCGAATACTCGCTTCTTCAGTAAGTGTAGGTTCTATAAACAGCTTTGCTCTCCATTACTCGTTACTTTAACACGCTACTCTCATACTTCCCTTTGCTTGACTGCTTTACTATTGCTGTAGACTGACTGAAATATTCGCTACTCTGCCTAGCAGAGTACGTCTTCAAGGTCTTCTGGTACTCACTTTCCCCCTCTTAAAGAGCCTATCCCAAGTGTTTGTTACACTGCACCTCCATAGCTGTTCGATGCTCATGATCATAATCAATCAATCACATTATTACTTTAAATATATTTCAACTCTGTTGTAGTCTACTTCCCTATATACGCGCTTAATCAAAACTCTACCCTCAATCAGTCATGTGCGATTTTCGATTCGCTGCTCTCGAACCTTGGGCAGATATGAGACAACTTTTGATGTACTGCAGCTTATTTAATAACGCTCATTTCAAAGGTATACGCAGCTTTTTATATGCACATATATTTGCTGAACAAACGCATGTCGTCATGCAAAAAGTTTGTATATTCGTTTGACAGGCTACATGGACCGCAAAAACCAACGAAACACACACACACACTGTGTACACACTGCACACACACACACACACACACACACATGCGCCAATGGGTTTGTCAACTGTCAACTTTTTTAATAAAGCTACGCAAAATGATATACAACTTGCAGTCGACACTGGCCCTCGTGCTACAACAGCTGCCTCCAGTTAATTGCATAAAACTTGTACCAAAGATTCTGTTTGCATAGACTGCAAAAGACATGAGACCATATCCCGAACTGGCGAGTTCCTGCCCAAGCTGTTCGTGTTTAATTAACAATCCTAATGAGCCCTCTTTCAGGCATTCAGGAATTGCTACAGCTGCTGGAAATTGTAAGGCTGTAGCTCAGAAAAGCTGCCAGAGAAGCTGCAGCAGCTACTCTATCTAGGCATGAACTAATATGAGACTAAACTTAGTTCTGTGATTTCCTGGAATAGGCTATTGAAATAAATATATGTGAATAGAGGAAATCTGAAAAGGATTCCTTGACAATTTTTCTATTTCTCGAAATATTTAGAAAACTTAACTTAGTTCGACTGATACAAATTTGAAGCTGGGATTGCTCTGAATAGACTATTCCAATAAATACCATAAATGATTCTTGAAGCCATACGAGGTACCGCAGTAACCCCTTTGTGAATAAGGGGAATCTGAAAAGGATTCTTTGTTATTTTTTTCTATTTCTTGAAATATTTACAGAACTAAACTCAGTTCAAGTGCTAGAAGCTGGGATTGCTTCGAATAAACTTTTCCAATAAATACCATATATTGTATGTATGTTTCTTGAAGCCATACGATGTACAGCGAGTAAGGAAAATCTGAATTGGATTATTTGATATTGTTTTTACTTCTTGAAATATTTTGAGAATCGTGTTAAGCAACTGAATCCAAGCAGATGCGGATTAAACATATTTTAAAGCCTCTGAAATTCTTACATATTTCTAGGGCAAGACTGAGTAGAGGGGCTTAACTGTTATAGACCAAGTTCAAGGGGATATTTGAAAGATTTTATGCCAAGACTTGGTCTAGTAAGTCTTATGGGTGCTGACATCTGAGAAATCTAGTCTAGTTCTGTTACGAAAGCTAGCAGATCTTTGGGCAATGACATTGATTATACCAAAGATGACTGAAAGATGTTTGGAGAACCTAGATTCCTCTTAAAAGAGCCTAAATAGACAACTGAAGAGGCAAGTTTTCCTATGAAATGAAAGAGATGCGTAAGCTAACACAATTTTCAGCAGAGAGAAAGAGAGAGAGAGAGATAGATATATGATGTGTATATACAATGCGTGGCATCAACAACAGCTGGCTAGTGAAGCCCAAGCCCGCCTGCTCGGTGGCCAATGGAGCGTGAAGAGTGCGCGTGGCTGCGCCATGGCTGTTGTTGACCCACCGGTGTGACCCACTGGGACATGTTCGCTTACCTGGATGGTGAATATGGCGAATAGTGTGGTGCATGCGCTGAATGCGAATTACGCAACGGGAATCCAGGCATGACCAGCGGCTGTGAGCCGCTTATCTGGCAATGCGGTCCGGCGACTCCGCTGCCCGGCGGTCCGACCGATACCTGCGGCCCGCCCACCTGACCGCCAACGCCCACCGGCATTGTGCCGGCGCCCATTGGCATGCCGACGCCGACGCCGACGCCGCCGCGATCGATGCCGCCATGGCCGATTGTGTTGCTACCAGTTGACATACTTTGTGGCATCTGTTGTGGGTGGCCGCCCAATCTGTAAAGCAAACAGAAGCAGAAGAAGTGAGAAAAAGCGAGTAAGACACACGCTCAAATCAGCGCGAGTGAGTGAGTGAGTGAGTGAGCGAGTGAGCGAGACAGCTGCAGGGAAGCTGAGTTCAGGTGGGCAGCGCTGCTTGTAATGCGGAAATTAAAACATGTTCCAAGTTTTTCGCTTCACAATGCAATATTTAAATCTCGGCCATACATATTGTGCCAATATAATAAAAATATATATAAATATACATAAATACATGTATGTGTGGGCGTGGCTGTGCGCACAAAGCGCATTGCTATTGTTTTTTCGGGCTTGTTGCTGTTATTGTTATTATTATTTTTAACGGTTAAGTGATGCGGAAATTTTAAATTAAAAAACATAAATCAATGCAAATATGTGTGTGTGTGTGTGTGTGTGTGAGCGTGTCCTTTGTTTCATTATCATTGCAGCTGCAGCGCAGCGCTGGCCCTGTTGTCGTTGTTGTCATAGTAGTTGTTGCTGTTTGCATTTTATTATCGCTCAACATTAAGCGGAAATGCAGCTACGGGCAGCGACACTGACGCTGGCGTCGACGCCGACTGCAACTGCCCCCGCCCCAACCACAATCAGCCAACTCCCGTGCATATGCAACACAGTTTTTGCAACTGCCGCCCGCAAGTATGCAACGTTTTTTTTTGCCTGCGTGGCGTTTCACAAGACAAAGGATTCGAATTACCGCACACACACACACACAGAGAGAGAGAGAGAGAGAGAGAGAGAGAGAGAGCGATACACACACACACACACAAGTCGAGTACCTATATGCTATATAGTGTCTATATAGTTGGTTACATGTTTGCGCTGCACAGTGAGGGAGTAAGAGAGAGAGAGAGAGAGAGAGTTATGTAGTGTGAGAGAGAGAGAGACACTGAGCAAACACTTGAAAAGTACGCACACACAAAAATATGCAATTAACTTCGATTTTTTTCCAACATTGTTCAGATTTCAAGAGCTTTAACAAGCATACAGGCATTCAGCCACACGGTACACACACACACACACACATGCATGCAACGACACATAAAGCAAACAGAGCTCGATCGAATTTCAGTTATTTTTCTAATTATATTCACTTTCGAATGGCAATCAAAACAAAGTAAATTATCAAGTAAAGCAATTTTTAATTAACATTAAATAAAGTTTAACAATCATCATTAAAGTAAATTTTAAAAAATATTTACAAATTGCATATGATTAAAAATTTCATAAAATCTCTGCTAAATGAATGGATTCGATTATAAAAAAATTAATAAATATATAAAATAAATATATAATATAATCAATTGTATATATATATAGATTATGTATATTTAATTTATGTATTTATTTATTTTTTTTTTATATATATTTCGTAACGTTTTTTGAATCCATTCGAGGAATTGAATCCATTCATTTAGCAGAGATTTTATGAAATTTTGATTATAAAAATAAATATATATAATCAATTGTATGTATGTATATAGATTATGTATATTTATTTTATGTATTTATTTATTTTTTTATATGTCTAAATGAGATAAATTATAAGACATATAAAATAAAAATAATAATAATAATTTGATAAACGGCTTGATCACTCTCATCTCTCTCTCTCTCTCTCTCTCTCTCTCTCTCTCTCTCTCTTTCTTTCCTAAATATTGCTAGCTCTTTTAACTTCACACTATATTCTAAATAAATAATATATATTTATTTCTTTAATATCTTTGAATATTCACAAATCAAACAGAGAGCCAAAAGCTGTTTGTAATTCAGAAAAATGCAGCTTTGCGACTATCAATCGATATTTGCAGCTACAATTCGATTAATTCGATTAATGCAAACTTATGCACAATTTGGAAATTTTCGTTTACAATTAGATGCAATTGTGAAAGTCGTAAATCTGTTTAGCTCCAAATGCGAAACTATAAACCAAATTCATTACAGCATTCAGAATGAAATGAGTTTTACAAAGTTTTTTCCTCCAACTTTATATCGAAACTTTGACTCTCTCTCTCTCTCAGTCTCTCTCTCTCTCTCTCTCTCTCTCTCTCTATTTATTGTCGAGAATGACACGATGTTTGTGTAGCGCGCATCGCATCGGCAGTTCATTGAATGGATTTATATGGTTGTTTCGCTTACACAGATAATTTAACTTTGCCATTGCCTTTGTGCCAGCCATATTTATAAGCTGACATTCCCAATTCCGTTTCGGGTTCCCCAAACAGTTAGCCCTTCCCTCTCTCTCTCTCTCTCTCTCTCTCTCTCTCTCTTTTCTGTGCAAATTAGTCAGCAAAGTGCAATTTTTATAGAATTTGTGACGCCAGCTCAGACAGTTTTATGGATGCAATCCTTATATTTATTTCATTTTCAACTTTAATGGTTCTGCTTTCACTCCCCCTCTCCCTCTCTCTCTCGCTCTGGCTCTGTGTCTGCTTTCTGCTGGCTGTGACTCGTGGACGGCGAGTGCATTTGACATATCACATTTTGGCCCGCTCGCTCGCTCGCTCGCTCGACTCGACTCTTGTCAAATTTTTGTGTGCTTTGGACGCCATTTTGGCTTTGTTATTTATGGCCATGTCAAGCGGTCGCCAGCTGGTCAAGAGCAGCCCCCCTTGAGCCAACGCTCATGGCCCTGAGCGTGGCCTGCATTTGACATGCGGTTGCATGCGGGCCAAAAAAAAAAAAACAAAATAAACTTTTTCTATTTCGATTTTTTCTCTTCTTTTTTTTACAATTGTTAAGCCCGGCAAAAATGTCAATTGGGGCTACCGAAAAACTCGAGCATAATATAGCACAATGCCCCACTCAGGGCGCCCGCAATGCTGGTGCGCTTCAGCAACAAATCGAAATTTGCAAATCAAGCCAAAAATCTAGCTGCAAATTTACGAGAAGCTTGCCAAGCGACTAAGTCGGGCAGATCAGCGCAATTTATATATGTATATGCAGAGAGGCAAAGAGAAAGAGAGAGAGGGAGGGTAAGAGGGAGAGAGAGGGATGCATAGAGACAATCTAAATGAGTGCGAAAGCCGCTTACAACAAAATCAACGACAACAGCAGGCAAGCTCTGCTCTCTCTCTCTCTCTCCCTCTCTCTCTATGTGTGTGTGTGTGTGTGGAAGATAAATGTGCCTGTGTGTGTGTGTTGGTAGGGCAGCTTAGCAAACGCTAAGCCAGCCAGCGCCGAGCGCAAGCTGTGCCTGTGATTTATTAGCAACAATAATAGAATTAAACAATTTAAATTAAGTTGTAGCCGAAAACCATAAACAGTCTGCCAAAGCAGCCACCGCACAGTGGTGCAAACGCACGCAACGGGGCGTGCCACAACAACAGCAACAGCAACAACAACAACAAAACGATAGTAAAATGGAGCAAAAAACATATAGAAAACATAAATAAAACACATTTTTCTTTTATGCTTTGCAGCGTATGAATAAAATAGATAAAGTTTGCTTTTTTTTTTTGCGCTCTGGCTTTACAGAGTTTGAAATTTTTTTTAGCGAGGGATTTGACCTTAACGAACTAATCCCATCGCTGAGCTCTGTTTGTGCAATTTTAGGAATTTTTATTAACAACAACAATTACAACTAAAAATTTCAATGGCAGCGACGCATAAAGCTGAAGTATTTGGATTGAGGCAGAGAGAGAGAGAGAGAGAGAGAGAGAGAGAGAGAGAGAGAGAGAGAG
>NW_022046642.1:0-22505 GCF_001654015.2 Drosophila navojoa
TACAGATACAGATACAGATACAGATACAGATACAGATACAGATACAGATACACTGGGCATCGCAGTTAGTCATAGATACTCACACTCATTCACAGTTATTCATACTTACACATACTCTGACACACTCGGCTCTCGCCTCGGCGAGTGCTATAATTTATCAATTGTCATCAATTTAGGGGTAACAGCAACGGCAACAAAACACAAACTTGTGGCATTTCTTTGCTGTCTTGGCTTTTGTCTCTGTGTATGTGTGTGTGTGCATGTCCGTGTGTGTGTGTGGCTGTGTTGTTATAGGTTTCGTTAGACGTGGCGCGCATAAAGCGGATGACAGTTAAAAACGCGTTGAACATCGATGCGCTGTTGCCCGGGCACAGGCGCTGAGAGCAGACACCGACAATAACTGGAGCATGTTCGACGGGGACGGTACTATCAATGATTGTTATGCAATGGCCAAATCGATAACAACAACAACAACGGCAACAACAGCAACAATTACTGCGATACACACACGCAAAGGCACAACGACACTCACATTTGTGTTGCTCTTAATTTTGTGCTGTCTATGTGATTACAATTATGGCAGTACGTATATCGAAACGCCTATCATCTATCGTCTATCGTCTATCGCATATTGTTTATCAATTGTGTGCAAATTTTTGTTCAATTTTTTTTCTTGTGCGGCGCTAATTTAAGGCCGATTGAAAATTTCATCAATTATTTTGCGGCGCACATTGCGTATGCGTAATGCAAGTGTGTGCATGTGTGTGTTGAGTGTGTGTGTGGCAAACCCAATTTGGCATATATAATGCCTGCCTTCGCGTATGTGCGTATGTGTGTGTGTGTGTGTGTGTGTGTGTGTTAATGAGCGTCCAAAATGTAATTTGATGTATATGGCGCATATTACGCATACGCCATGCCAGCCTCCGCATAAATTGTTTATTATGGCGAGCAAAAAGAACTCACCCACACACACACACACACACACACGTTTTTGGCCTAAAACTAAATTCAATTTGAATTTAAAGTGGTTGAAAATTGTTTAATGGAAATGTGCGTGAAAATCGACGACAGCAAGGATAAAAGCTGTGGGAGTGAATAGTTTTAATCTCTCGTTCCCCTCTCTCTCTCTTTCACTCACTGGAGAGTCTTTGTTCGAGGACATTAATAGCTATAGATGCCTTAGTTGGTATGCAGACTCAAAGTAGAGCTATATAGATCACAAATATTTCTTTGTCTGATTATCGTTCTCTGTGCAAACTCTCAATAGAAGTTGAGTAACTGTCTCTGCTTTCCTAGACTATTGAGGGCTAGAGATGTTAAATGAGGTATAAGAGCTCTCAATAAAAATATACAACTGGGAACCATTCGCCTTTCCTTGAGACTTGCCCAAGAGAGCATAGCTATCAGTTTCTTCTTAGACTCTTGTCTGAAAGCCTTCTTTTTCTGGATGTCCACCCCCATTACGCCCCACACTACGCACATACAGAAGTCTGCTAGTTTGTTGGTCGGCCGCAGTCGACTAGAGCGCGCTAGCTTTAAGCTTTTATTGTAGACCACTCAATTATGAGGTGGAATTCGTGTGCTGTAAACAATTGGCCCGCTGATATACTGATATACGTTGATGGTTGGGGTTACAGGCTGGGCCTCGCAGTGCTGGAAGAAGCACAACTCGGGCTCGATACAAACGCCGGATGGTGAATTCAAGCGCCCGTTTGGCATACTCTGCACATATCGCTGCTTCCTCTGGTTTCCGCCAATGTAAGTTCAATCACATAACCGCACATCGCCCCACACCTATCAAGCCCAACCCCAACCCCAGCCCCAACCCTAACCGCAACCCCATGAACCTGTACCCTGTTCCCTGCACCCTGCACCCCATATGCCATACAATTTACAATTTATGTTATTTTCAACTTGTGTGTATTGCATTTTAAAACAAAACTTGCCAAGCGGCCACCCTCGGTGGGGCTGGCGGGCGGACAGGTTTGCTTTAGCATAACAATTAAAATAGCTGGCAGCGTCGGTATAAATATTTCAGCGTTGCAAATAATAAAGCGAGTGCACGTGTCGAGTATTTACAGCCAACTATTCTCAACTATACCAAAAGTTATGCTCAGTTTAAGCCAAGCTGCATTATACAAACACTATTTATGCTACTGAGCCAGAGAAATGTTTGCGTGGACTAAGCTCTCAGCTCATGGCTCACAGTTCATGGCTTTTCCAAGCTGATTAGCCTACTTTTACTCCAGGCAGGCTATAGCGCAGTTCTTTATTGCATTTGCTGTTCAATCAGTGCAGTCAATCAATATATCTGATAAAGCTAAAGCTGACTGCTGAGCATCAATCAGTCAGTCATTCAATCATGCAGTAAGTGAATCGTAAGAGTCATGAGAGGTAGATTGAGGCTTGCAGTAGTTCAGTAAATTAGTCTCTCAAGCATCAATCTGTCATTCTTTCAGTCAGTCAATCAATGAATGAATCATTCCATAACTTATTATTATTATTAGCTCAGACTTAGTGCAGGATATCAACAATCATTAGTCATCTATATCAATCATTCAGACAATCAATCAAATATATAGACCTTAGCTTTATTAGAGTCAGCCCTCGCTTTCTTTCAGACACTGAATCATCTCTCATTCAATCTGCTTATCAATCAGTCAAGCAGTTTTGTATGATTAGTACGTAAAGTAGGTCAATAAGTTTATCAAGCAGTCAATCAATCAATTGCAATACAGTCAACTTCAGTGAGTCAGCTAGACAGTGCGTCAATCAAGTCAAACCTTTTATATAGTGAAATGCATACATCACACATATATTGATTGATCTCTAATCTTAACTGAATATTACATATGTTGACAGCTATCCGTATTGCGAATTCATCTTCGATTTGCGCTTGTCGCGGCACTTCACATCCTTTCCGGACTGCTATGAGATACGCTGTAATGAGACGTTCACGTTCTTTGGGAGCGAGCCCAACTACTGATCGTCAGCCTGGTTCCTGTTGTTGCGCAACTATCGATAACACAAGTGTATTGCATATGCCTAAGCGAGGATATGGCTATAAACAGGTGCTCCAGCTATGATATGATTAAAAATCCCCTGGAATTGTGTTATGGATAATTCTGCAGTAATATTATATCTAATATAAAATGTTATTTTTTTTTCCTAACTTTAATTTCTATGCATTAATAAATATTTACTGAAAATGCAAACGATTTTTACTTTAGCAAACAATTTATCGATGTCTTACCATGTTCAACTACTTTATCACAAGGCTAATCTGCGCTGAAGAAATGAAAACTTTGCCTTTGTCTACCTTGAAGTAAAAGGCGAAGGTGATATTCTGATAAAACCCATTTATAAGAAATAAGTCGATTAATTTATCGATAAGTATCGACAAGTTTTGAGCTCTTTGCTTAGAATAATGTGTCAAACATTGAGTAAATGAGAGACTTGAACGTGAAATTAGAATATCAAAAGCAATCGATAGTTCTTGCGCGCGTCTCTCCAACTCTCATGAACCCTTGCATAACTAAGACAGCTTTTGATGAATAAAGAGCATGATGCAAGAATTTATGGAAATACTTTTGATGAGGCCGAGGCAGTCGCAGTCGAGGCAGGAGTGGAGTAGACAGAGGAGTTGCTTTCGTTACCTGCTGTTTAGATTGTTTACAGTAAGTACAGGCAAGCATCCACCCTCTGCCACCCGCTGTACCCACGAGGACTGGCAGTGCGCAGTGAAGCCTATTGCCAGCTGGAGCTGGCATGGCCAGGAATGTCCATTAATTTGCGACGACCTGCTGGCAATTTCCTCTGGCAGCGCATTTTAGTTGGTTTATTTCCGCCAAAAACTGTTTGCTTGTCCATAATAAAGAACAAGCTGGCGCCGTATAAACAAAAGTGCCAGACAAAGCCGACGCGCAGACAAACAAAACAAGCCAGCCAGCCAGACAGCCAGCCAGTCAGACAGATTCACAGACAGTGGGACGGACGTACAGCAATCCGAACAGCCGAAGGACGGAACAACAAACTCGGAAATTCTATCCGCAAAAATTTGCATAAAAATTAGCATTCTAATTGACATGAGGCCCGACGAAATGAAGTAACCAGGCGCAGAGACCAGTTAAGCTCTCGCTACCCCACGTCCATGCTAACACCCCTATACTCCCCCCCCTCTCCCCTTCCTCTCTCCCACTTTCTGCCAGCGCCTTTGTCTTGGCTTTGGTGTGGAGTTAATTGTTTGTTTAGTGTCATGAAAATACAGTTTACGCCTTTCGCAACAACACGTGCAGACGCGGCCACAATTACAGATGCGTGTAGCTCGGCCGCACGCTCACGGCTCGATTGGCAGATACCCTGTAGAGCATGTATGAAACCTGAGTTGATAAATGCCTAAATTGATGTATGTAAAAAGTTGAGCAAACAGGTAGAAAATATGCCAAAGTTATTTTATGTATTTTGTATACCCCTTGTGAAAAGTGAATGCCTGAGTGGGTATATGGATTGCTGGATGGTATTTGTTGCAGCGAATGGGTTCGATGCGTCTGCCTCTTTGCCTCTCTGTCTCTCTTTCATAGGTATCTTGATATCTCTCCCTTACTCTCATCGCCTATATGACCCCATTGGAGCCGCCCTTGCCGTTACGGGGTATCCTAACAATGGCTACGTATTGGGCCACGTGCACACACAAAAGGGTCGCATCAGACAACGTTTGTCGCTGGCAGAAACTTTTAACTTGCTCAAACTTAATTGCTGACTGCTCGTTGGGGCGCAACGTGCTTCAAATATAAGAGCTTCGCCTCCGCCTCCGCCTCCGCCTTTGCCCCCTTCAGGATGCGAGCACAAGGATCTGGCGTCTGCTCTGCTGACCAATAAAGGAAAAGAGCTGGGGAAAGGAAGCCGGGCAGGAGGGTGGGTGGGTGGCAGGCACTGGTTAAAGTGTTCGCTTTGTTCCCTCTGCTAGAGTTTTCATAATAAATTTCAATATAATTAAATTACTTTAAAAAATACTTGAAAACACAGCCACAGCTGATTGAAACCGCAAACAATCGCAATTGCTCCACTAAGTGGGGGGAACTTGAAAGGAATATATCAACTGAAGGGCAAAGAAAAAACATATATACATAAATATATGTCTTTATATGTATGTATGGTATATATATAGTATATAGGTGATAGAAGGATACAGAAGGTTATCAAAACAGAGTGAGAAGGAAATTGGTAAAGAGACGAAGATGAAGAGAGATAGAGATGTTCATGAATATAGAGGAAATAGAAAAATTAAAGAGAGAGAGAGAGAGAGAATGAAAGAGAACTAGGGAAAGGTAGAGATGGAGAGAGATGGATAAGTAGAGAGAGAAAGAAAAAGAGTGCGAGAGAGAGATAAGGATAAGGAAGGAGGGGGAGTGGGAGAGATTAAGTAAGAAAGAGTGAGGGAAAGACAGAAAGAAAGAGAGAGAGAGAGAGAAATCAAGAAGCAGAGAGATAGCAAAGTAGAGAAAGGGAAAGAGTGAAATAGAGAAGGATAGGAGGGATTAGTAGAGGGAAAGAAGAAGAGATAGAGTTAGGGAAATAGAGAGAAATAATGAAGGAGAAAAGGAGAAAGAATGAGAGAGAGAGAAATAGGGAAGAGAGACACAATGAGAGGGATAATATACAGAAACAGAATGAGAGAGAGAGAAAGAGAGAGAGAGCGGGAGAGAGCAAGAGAGAGGTATAGAGAGAAAGGGATAGAGAGAGATAGAGAGAGAGATTGAGAGAGATGGAGAGAGAGATTGAAAAAGATAGTGAGAGATTGAGAGAGAGAGCGATTGGAAGAGACCTAAAGGAGCAACAGGCAGCATAGTCTTAGATGAAATTCTTATAAATGTCAGATGAAATGTTTTCACATAGTAATGCTCGTAATATATGACTGGCATTGCACCAAATGCATTTTCATGTGCACCGCTGCGTATACGTATTGCTCACATATATCCACTCCTCTTTAAGCAGAGTTCATTCACTCTTGTATAGCTAATCAGACTTGAAATTTGTTACAATGAGTGCATAAGACATACACATACATATGTATATAGATTTTACGTTTGCCTAGTGATATGCCACGGGGCGTATGCGCAACTTATGGCTTGGCATTTGCCTAGAGCGGAGGGCTTTGCCTCGCATAAATATTGCGACTGCAATTATGCATACGATTTGCTTATCGCTGCGCTGCGAGTTGTTGCTGCGAAAAGTTATTTAACTTATTTGCGTTGTTATTGAGCGAAAAAAGTTTTGTCATCGAGTGGGCGTGGCAGCAGAGCGAAAAGAAACTCAAACGAAATTTCGTTACACGATTTTCGCAGTCGTCGCTTCATATATGAAGCCATCTATACACATACAAATATATGTATGTGTGCTTATATTTTTATGAGAGTGTATATGTGTTTGTATATATTTATGAATTTTAGAGTTTTTTGCGAAACTTTTACTTTTGCATCGCCAGTTGCCCACTCGAAGAGCAGGCGCAACTTTTGCTTGGCTTCTGCTCGGAAGTTTCAGCTGTGGAGATGCTAGACTATTCGGCAGCTGTGTAATCAGTGTTGGCTAACGTCGCATGGTAAGCTCTTCACATATATATCGTAGAGTCACTCTGCACTGAGCGAGCATTGCTGCAGTCGGGCATGCCCTGCTGCTCGAGCCTTTCGCATTTCTTTTAATGGCTCGAGAAAGTTTTGAGTCGTTGCTCCGCTGGCTTAGAGTCGATTTGTAGCCAAGAGTTTGACAACTGTAAATACAGAATTTAGTAACTATCTAGCTATAGCTCTTCCTCTTTATCACTCTGGCTATCTCCCTCCCGCTATCTCATGCCGTCTGGGGCTGCACTTGACATTTGATTTGTTGTTCTTCTCATTTGAAATGTGATTTTTATTTTGATTTGCTGGCAGCGCTTTAACTGGGCGACAATTTCGCATAATTTGGGCGGATGGCCGTTTTGTTTGGGCACCGAGTGAATGTACTCACAACTAGTATTCATATTCATATTCATTTGCGGCAGCGTCGCTCGCCGCAGCAGCCCTCGATTTTCGTATCAACGAAAAATTTGCATTTGTTAAGTTGTTTTTCGTTTTGTTTGTTTGTTGATTTAATCAAGTGTCGCGGCCAATTTAACTGTTACAAACACACACACACACATACTCATACAGTGATATATGTGTGCATGTAGCTGAGTTGATATAACATTACGTATACGTAATATTGTGAATAGCCCAAGCAAAGCCAAAGGCTGTGCAGTTAGATAGAAGCACACACACACACACACACACACATACACACACATATATATACATGTGAGGTGATAGAACATTGCGTATACGTAATGTCGCGCAGCAGACGCTCAGTGCTTAGTAGCCAAAGAACAGCCAGGCTGAACAGTTAGATACACACACAGAGAGAGCGAGAGAGCGTGCATCAAACAGACAAACAGAGTGAGAGTGAGAGAGAGAGAAAGAGAGAGAGTGAGTGAGAGCGAGAGAGAGACAGTATGTATCCATTGCAATTGCTAGCTGCTGCCTGGCTTAGCCTCGCCTGGCTAAGCAGCTGCCAAGGCTTTGGCCAGTTCCACATGAAGCGCTACCAGCTGCAGCGCGGCTACAATCCAGATGACTCCAGCGAGAATGATAACAGCGTGTTACGTAAGAGATCTGCTCTCCATATGAATATCTGAATACCAGTGTAATCTGTAATCTGTCTCTGTCGCTTCGCAGGCTCCTATCGCCGCTGCATGTGGGAGCAGTCAAAGTTCCTGCCGCGCCGGCTCGTCCTGCTCAGCCTCTGCTCGAACCTGTTCTGCGAGAACAATCAGATCATGCCGCGCTCCAGGTCTATTTTCGTAGTGGAAAAAATGTCTAGACCGAACGAGTAGTGAAGCTTAATTATTCAACAACAAGACTGCATGACTGAATGATTGCATGACTGCATGGGTGCATGGGTGCATGACTCATGGCTTCGACTTCGACTCTGGCTAATGCGAACCTTTTCGATTTCTCTGCTTCTTCCCCCAGCTGCCTGGACATACTGCCGGAGCAGTGCGAGCAGGGCGACGAGGAGGACCTCATGTACAAGCCCTTCCCCGACTGCTGCCCCGTCTACTGCAATCTGAAGCGTCGCATGCAGCGCTTGCGGACAATGCACTTCCGGCATCGCATATTGCGCAACATGCAGGACGCCGCCTCGTCCTCGTCCTCCTCCAGCGCCGACGGCAACACCCTGCTCAGCGAGATGGGCTACAACAACTACTGATGCTGGCCACTGCTCCTCCACTTTGTCAACTCTGTGGCTAGGCGCACCAGCTGATTGCCAATTGTGTTGCAGTTCTCCATTCTGATTGGAATTCGGCTGACGGCTCGCCCGTCTAGACGCAGCACTTGAGGTCTGGCCCGGAGCACATACGTTTACTTTACTCTACCGAATACTAGAATACCCTAACTATCGTATACCCTACAAGCAAGTCTTCAATCAAGCTATCGATTAATCGCACAGTTGATGCGTAGCTGATGATTGATGTAAATAAACTTTATCAAGTACTGTATCTCGTCATAAATTCAAGTCAATCAGAGTCAATCATTGCATTAGCTGTACTCCACATAAGAGTAAGTGTCCTTCTGGCTAAGTCTGTAGAGAAAGCCTATGTGGAGACTAGTCCATGGTCCAAGGCTTGCTATAAGAAATAGCTCCTTGTTGGTAAAGCAACTCAATCAATCCTGATCTTTCAATCAGTTTAGTGATCAATCAGAGTTCAATGAGTTGACTTCGAAAGAGCTCTTACTCAGGCATGGAGTTGATGTTAAAGATCTCCCTGGTCCTGAATCAATCACTCTGACTCTGCAGATTAGAGTGGACAAAGGCCAATCAGATTGATTTATCAGCTCGATGCTAATACGCCCCACACACGCCTTTCATTTGAGGGGTATGTACAAATTAGGGTGAGCCAAAATAACTTGAGCCACTCGAAATACTTGGCGACAGTTGGCGGCTGCTCTTGTGACTGGCTGGCATTGTCAAGGACCCGAACGGGCATGTCCAAGTAGAGACAGCTCGACTCCAATGGAGTGAAGCAGCTGAAGGAGCAGTGGAAGAGGAAGCAGAAGCTGAAGCTGAAGAAGTTGCGGTCGTGAGGCAAACGGAATCTGCGGACTCTTGAGCGAGTTGCTCATTAAGCGGGTCGGCAATGATGCTCGCCCAGGCAACTCAAAAGTGGGTATATAGGTTCTGGCTTGGGTTAACTACTGACTACTATGAATTCATATCGATATATATCGATATATCTCTATCTCATTCTGTTTGGTGGTTCTTTTAGAGAGGTTTTCTAGGGAGTTTTCCTCTTGTACTTCATATGGCATGCACTCCACATGACTGAACGGCCTTGAAAATGATTAAAGCTGATCTTCCTCTCAATTGCTTCCCATTTAGAGTACTGGATTTATCGGTCAGTCTTGAGCGAGCATTGAGCAGTCGGTGTGGGACAGAAGCTCATTGAGAATTTGCATTGCTTTTGCACCTTTGCAGCTTTAATTGCATTTCGGCCTTTGTCTGGGACTGTCTTAAGCAGTTCGCTCTCATTCGAGACTCGCTCCTGCCGCTGCTCCTTCTCCTTCTCCTTCTCCGGCTCCTGCTGTTCGCTTTGTGCTCCGCTTGGCTTTATGGCTTTATGCTGCTGCATTTCCTGCTGCAGCAATATTCCTGATGTTTGCTGCGCTATCGCGCGCTGCTGCTTATCATTTTAACACTTTTACGTGCCACACGAGGCTAACCAAGTTTTGCCTTCTTCTTCTTCTTCTTCTTCTTCATTCTGCTGCTGCTCTCTCAGCCACTTCTACTCATCTTCTTCTGCTTCTTCATCTTCCTCATTTTTATCAGCAAACAAGCAATAAATTTTATTTTAATAAGCAACAATTTTGATAGCCCAGCGTCGAGGCTGAGCTCCTTGCCATGGGGACCTTCGCCTCGGCGCATTATCATTGCAGTCGCCGTGCCTCTGCCACTGCCTGTGCCTCTGCCTCTGGCTGTGCCTGTGCCTGTGCCTTTGCCTAGTCGTCTCGCTGTCGCTGTCGCTGTTGCATGTTGCATGTGGCGCACAAGTAAATACAAAAGATACAGCTAGCCATAACTGTTCGCTGTCATAACGCTTGCCACCGCAGGCAGTGGCGCCACCTAGCGGGGTTCAATTACAGCGTACAGAGAAAGAGAGAGAGAGAGAGAGAGAGAGAGAGAGAGAGAGAGATAGAGTATATAGAGTATTAGCTATAGAGATACATAGAGTCTTAGATATTAGGCTATATTTATATGGAATCAACTCTTCCGTCCTATGAACCCTTTGGCCAACTGACGCCCCATTTGTGCGACGCCAATGGCTTCGGCTGTGGGCCCAGTTAACAGCAGCAGCTGGATGCTCTGGCAAAAGGCTGGGGGCGTGCCAGCCGTGCCGCCTTAGCCTGGCTGGTTAGGCAACCTGTCTGCCTTGTTTACTTTGTCTCTCTCGCTGTGTGTATGCGTGTGTGTGTGTGTGTGTGTGCGCTTATATCCTGCCCAAGCAGAATTCTTCGCCTTCTTCTTCTGCTCCTTCTTGGTCTTCCTATTGTTGTTGGCGCATTTCCTTCTGCTTGCCTGGCTGCCTCGACTTGCTTTTTATGTGGCTTTATGCTTGGCACCCACTGGATACCAGCTTTCAGCTGCTTCAATCTCTAACCCTCCCCCTGACCCTCGTCATCTCTCTCTCTCTCTCTCTCTCTCTCTCTTACTCTTTCCTGCTCAGATACTCATTGTGTTTTGTGTTGCTTCAGCTTCTGCTTCATGGCATTGTTGTTGCTGTTGTTGTTGTTGCTGTTGTTGGTTTTACTTTGTTGCACTTTGAAGATTATTGCACAATGCAATTTATATTTATCGTACGCTTTTAGTTGTTGCCGTTTCTTGTTTTTCTTTCATTTATGCCTTTGTAAGAAACACAAACACACACATGCACGCATGCATGCATAGAGAGAGACTCACATACACATATGCTTGTATGTAAGAGAAGAGCATGTGCTCCAATGGAGCTGAGCTGGCAGCCTTCTCTTTTTATCTATCTCTCTTCTTCTTCTCTATCTTCTTCATCTTCGCCATTTTCTTCATATGCATCTTCTTCTTCTCCCTCTTCCCACTTCTTTTTCTTCTCATATTTTCCGTCTTTTTCTCCTTCTCCTTTCTGCTACATTTCTTTCTTCATCGTCTTCTTTCTTCTTCTCTATTCTATATATCTCTGTCTGTATACGTATCTAACTGTCTAAGCTGCCGTTTCGCTTGCTCAGCAACTGCATAGACACTGCATTTAAACCGTTATCCACCTGTTGCCGACAGCTTAATGCAGTCTAATTGGAGCAAGTCCAATGGGAGGACCAGCTGTAAGACAGCAATGCCGACAGATAAATGGACAGGCAAAAGGAGCAGACAAATGCCGTAAGCCTTGCATTAAAGTTATCTAACTCGTATATATATATACACGCGTATACCTCATCCAATTGGAATTGATATGTACAGCAATTGGCTTGCCGTATGCTAGGCGGTTCCAATTGGAATTTACTCACAGAGTCTCAGAGTTAAGGTAAAGGCTATTCAAAACTCACGATTCATGGAACTTGTGAAAGTGTAATGAGGGACAATCACTCAGTCAACTAATGCACGCAGAGTTGCCGGAGCTGGGCAGCGCTCGGCGTTGCCATATCAACGCCGAGAATGAACTGAGCATTAATTAACACTGCGATAAGCATTCAGCTCGCTGTCAACTATCAATGCAAAGGGGCGAAGCACAATGCGAGTGGAGGGAGGTTGCCGGCAGTGGAATGGTATGGAATGGCGTTGGTGGGCGTGGCAGCTGCGTCCACTTCCGCTGCGCTGTTGTCGCTCAGAGTTTCCGCAATTAGTTTAACTCCGAAAGATTCGCACAGCTGAACCCTGAATTGAACCGAGTTGAACTCAAACTTTTGCGGCGCACCCAGCAGAGCTGCACCAAGCGGGTATATTGGCACCGGCAATTCAATTGGTATCGATTTAGTATACATATATGAAAACTTGACATTATAGCCAACATCTTAATCCTTGCCTACTACAGAGTAGGCAGAAGAGCTGTTGGCTTAAGTTCCACTGAGTCTGACTGATGTAGTGAAGGCTCAGGTCGTATGCCTCATGTGTGGCTTTCCACTTGCCGCAGCTTGTTGTCCAAGGTACAATCTAGTCGGGCATGCTCAGAGCTCGCCACTGCGGAGCGAGCACAAAGGAGAAAGGAAAAAAAAAGAGAAACAAAAGACGACAGACGAGATTACAGTTTCGCCATTTCGATTTGATGGAGATAATGGAACGAGTCTCGCCAAGCAAAATGTTGGCTAATTAAAAATTGTTACCCGCCACCGAAGTTTTTTCTCGGAGATTATTATGGAGATAGACGAGCATTACAGTTCGAGCAATACAGCATGGGCAGGAGGGCAACGTGGCCTTAACTGGTGCAGGTTAACAGGGAGTTTACATAGCTTGATTCACATTCCATTCCCACCTCGAATTGAAATAGAACAAAGTCTTCTATTATTGGTCAAGTCTTTTCAAAACACTCTACAAGTCCATCAATAGCATGCATCATATATCTATCATCCATTCGGCACGTCGTCCAGCTCGTAGAGGTTCTCTGGTCTAGAGCTGTGCATTTATCTTGGCCAGCGCATCAGCTGCGGCTAGGCCCATCTCGTGCTCGCTAGAACCGGGCGGCTCCAGCTGCAGTATGTGTGCGCTCTCCTTGAGCAGTCGCACGACCTCCTTGATGCGCCTCTGGAACTCCTGGCGCGACATGCGACCGCTCTGCATGCCCAGCTGGGCGAGCACCATGATCGGCGCATGCAGCTCGTACATGATGAGACCTGCAAGAGATAGAGATAACTCGGGTGAGTGCTTGGTACATGAAGAGGGAGTTTAAAGAATATCCGAATTTGTATTCTGTATACTCTCGATATTTTAATTTGATAGACTAATAGATGCAAAGTATTAGAAACATCAAAGTCGAGATCTACATACTGAAGTCGAATTTTAAATTCTTTTCTATACACTTTAGACTCTGGAGGCAAACTATATATGCTCCATTTAAAACTCTCTATATATAATGATACAATTTCTGGATATTTCCAATGATACTTATTTCTAGAGTCTCTAACTTACCACGCAGTCGGGTTAGACCCGGCTCGAGTATATCAATGACAGCCAGAAACTCGCGACAGTAGCGCTCCTTGCGCTCAATATCCCGTGGGGAGAGCTGCGGCAGCAAATATCCCTCGACGCGGCCATAAATCTGGCATAGCGAGTACTTGGCGGACAGCAGGAGATAGTGATTGGGTCGCAGCACCTCGCGATATCTACAAATAGGGCAATCGAAGGACTTCAATCAATTTATCAAACTCAGAGTCACCCTTGACCCTTGACCCCTGAACCAAATGCTGCTGATACAAACCATGGGTATAAGTACTTAGTTAGTGAGAAGCTGTATTAAACGCTCCATGGGCGGAACGAAGAGAGAGCGAGAGAGAGAGAGAGAGACTTCCGTATAATCGTAATGTTAATATTAAACTCTTGCTTGGCTCCACTGCTTGTGGACTCTATGATCAAGCATTATCAGTCAGAATTGGAATAGACAGAAAAAGAAGTTTTCTGATTTACATAGGAAACAATTCACTGTTATTGATGACTGATTGATATGCTAAACTAATTAGCTTGATGATCGACCCAATGATTGACTGATTCACCAACTCGGTGATTGGTCAGTGATTGATTGAGTTCTGACTCATCGATTAACGGTATTTGATTTATGATCAATCAGACTGTCTTGGACTGTTGATGGATGATGGACATACTGATTGACGCTGTGAATGGTTGACAGATTGATCAAAACAATAAATAAAACTGAGTGATCTGTTTTTTTCCAGTCATTCTTAGATTTTTTGATTGATTCACGGATTCGCAATCACTGGCCCATTGCTATCCTCACTGATGCGCAAGCTGACTGTCAATCATGGACTAGATAGATATGGCAATCAAAGCTAAGAGTCTCTCAGGGAAAGAGTCTGTAAGGCATTAGAAGTTGTATTAGACTGATGCGATTTGATGGAAGAAGCCGCCGGCAAATGTCTGCTGAGTGTGAGTTGTCATTGGTTTTTAGCAAAGTTAACGGAGTGGCTGAAATTACTGTTAAAGTTAAGATCTAGCAAGTAAATAAGTTATTGAGGTGAGTAGTATTGGATGAGCTCCGCCAGATGGCAGGCAGCGATGGACGTACCGTATTAGAAAGTTTTCCAAGGCGGGAATGTCGTGGACATCGATGGACTCGAGATCGTCGTTGATGTGATCCAAGAGGCGCTCCACTTGCGCCGACTCGATGCGATGAGCACAGCGATCGCAGCTGAACAGTAGAGGGAGAAAGAGATAAAGAGAGAGGGAGAGTCTTAGTGAGAGCGGGATTGAAGCAATGTTGAGGTTTACTCACGCCCAGTCGGCCTCCTGGTTGAGCGGCTCTGTGGCGCGAATGCTGCCTGTTCGACAGATTTTGCAGACGAGGTCGCTGCAGTCGCTGCCCAGCTCACGGGGATCGGCGCAGCGCTGGCACTGGCACCAGAACAGCTTGCCGCCCTGGATGAAGGTGCGACGCTTCAAGGTGCCCTGCAGCGTATACGCATAGCTGAGCGTCAGTGTCTCCTGCTCGCGCACCGAACGGGACGTCCGCAGGATGATCGAGTAGTCCAGTGGATCGTCCGTGTGCGATGTGTTTGGTCGGCAGTCGTGCGCGAGCAGAAAGGCGCTCGGATATAGCGTACGCGCCTTGCCCCCTCGCTGCCCAATCTCAAAGCAGTTCACATCCAGAATGCCACAGATCTCGTGCACCTCCGCCGGCTCCAGCCCGCCCAGCTCCTGGGCCAGCTGCCAATCGTGGAGCAGTCGCTGCACGACTTTCTTCTCATAGTGCTGCCAGAGCGTGAGGTTCTCGCGCCGCTGCTCCGTGTGCGACTCCATCAGCCGTATCCTGGCGTACT
The DNA here is from genome assembly GCF_001654015.2 of Drosophila navojoa. The sequence continues at coordinate 15,078 of NW_022046642.1, forward strand.
CCTCCGGCCGGTGCTGCCGCATCAGCAAGATGCGCACAATCAGCACCAGCTCGTACAGGTCCCGCACCGCGTCGGGCGAGGCGCTCTCGTTGAGCAGCTCAGCCGCCTGCGCGCGTCGCCGGCCGTACAGCTCGCACTCCTCGCGGCTGTGCCCGCTGCTCTGCCGCAGTCCGCGGCAGTCGGCGGCGCACAGCGGCCAGCCGCAGCCCTCGCAGCGGCATTGCGCCGGCCCCAGCCGGACTGGCTGGTAGCAGCCCAGGCAGACGGGCTCGCAGCTGACGCAGGGTCCGATTGCCAGGGGCTGCTCTCTGATGAGCTGCTCGCCGGCGGCCAGCGCGCGGTTGGCCACCAAGTAGCGTCCGTAGAGCTCCGAGTGCTCCACTCGGTAGGCTGGCAGCGGCTCCTCCTGCTGCTCCTTCGGCTGCTGCTGTGTGTCCCTCTGCCGGCTCCTGCTCTGCTGCTGCTGCTGCTGCTGCTGGCGCCTCGTCTGCGCAAAAGAGAGAAGAGGAGGGGCAGTGGCTGCTCATTAGTGGCGCTGCTAATTGTATTCTAATTGCTCTGGTATATTCCGAGTCCATGGCTCATTAATCACATGGCCCGATGCTTGAATCTCGACAGGGAAAGGGTGCCAGCGGAGGCGTGCCAAGGGAGTGTGGAGTGTAGCTCTGCCTCTGCGTCTGCCCTGACTCTGCCCTGACTCTGCTTCTGCCTGTCAACAGCTGGCAATTAAAAGACACTCAACGTTAAATGCCTCAAACGATGAGAGCGCGCGCACCTCAACAGGTGCACATCAACGTTACGAGCTCCTCTCAGCCAGCTGCTCTCGGCTGCTGCACAGGCCATCAGTTGCAGGCTCTGCGAGTGACAAGTCTGTCTCTGGAGCAATGCACGCTTCGGCATGTTACTTTCTCTGACTATGTATGTATGTATGTCTGAATGATGTCCTCCCACTGAACTCAACTTGATGTGCTTATCATTGACTTTATCTGTATATGTATCTGTATCTGTCTGTCTCTGTCTGCACTTGTCTTATTCGTATGGTTATCATTATAGTTCCTTTTCATTATTGTTGTCAGTGTGATTATCACCTGCGATAATAATGACAAATATCATGACTCATCATGCATAATCATTATGTTTATCACTTTGGCATATAATTATAATATAATCACTCATAATTACTATCATCAATCATTATATATTATTATTTTTATGCATTATAATAATATGATATTGTTTATTCTCATTAGCATCATTTATTACTGTTGTCCTTACATATTACAGGTATTGATTCATCACTTTCATCAGTCCTCAGTCATCCATCACTCATTATCATTATCATTATCATGACTTGCATTGATTTCCTACCATCATCATTTATTATCATTACTCGTTAGCTTTTATTGTCAAAGCCATCAATCATAAGCCATCATACATTATCATTGCTCATTGGCATTATCTATTATCATTGTCATTATGTATTATTATCGGTATTTACATAATTCATTATTCATCAATAATTAGTATCAGTCGTTACTCTGTATCTGTATCATCAGCCCTTAGTCATCCATCACTCATTATCATTATCATGACTTTCATTGATTTATTAGCATCATCATTCATTATCATTGCTCATAATCATTTTTAATTTTCACCATCATTCATTATCATTGCTCATTGGCATCATCTATTATCATTGTCCTCATGCATTATTATCGGTATTGACATCATTCATTATTATCATCAGTCACTATCATTACTCTTCAGTCATCCATCTCTCAATATCATCAGTCCTCAATCATCCTTCACTCATTATCATGACTTTCATTCAATTTCCACCATTCATTATTCACTATTATCAATTCATTATCCGATACCATCATTCACTATATATCTTTCATCATTCATTATCATCACTCATTGGTAATGTTTCGCCCATTTCTGATTGCGATTTCTTTGTTTTTCTGCTCCTCCGTTCCACGATTTCGTTCAATTTGCACTCCAGCTATGCACATCTCATTGAAATTGACTTTGATTTCGAAAACAATTCTGATGTAACTGTAAACAGGCGGAAAGAAGCAGAGTGAAGCAACACGGAATCATTTCAATTTTATTGGAGCAACTAGAGGCGATCGAGCGACGCATATTTTGTGTGGATACGGCGTTTATTTATAGGTCGCGTCGGCTGAGACGCTGCGCGCTCTAAAGATAGATGGCTAGAGAACGCGCCCCAGTGCCACCCCGCCGCGGCACGCCCCGCTGCGAATCGGGGGCATTCCACAAAAGTGTTCCCCTTTAATATATGCATAAATATATATTTCAATTTGTAGAAATAGAATCAACAATAAAAATAAATAAATAGAAAGTTTATATACAAATTTTAATTACAGAAAAAATAAATGAAACAAAAAATGAAACACAAATTTTACATTTGGTATTTTTCTTTTCATTCGGGTACAGCCATTTCTCTCTCTCTCTCTCTCACTCTCACACACACACACACACACACAGTAGCTCACATGTCATGTGCACATATTTATTCTGTATTAAATTAATTTTTAATTATGCAGCCCGTCGAAGTTCATAGCCTCCCACCCCCGCCCCCACCGTCCCACACGCCCACCAAAAGTCATTCCACAGCCCCATTGCGTATACCCTGTAATACTCTGGCAATTATGTTTACTTTTTTTCTTGCTGGCATCTCGATTGTTTGTTTTTTTTTTTATTTATTTTTATTTTTATTTATTTTTTAATGGCTATTTTCGCCGCTTTCTCTCGGCGGCCTGCAGTGATTAACGTTGAAATTGCTTTTAATTGATAAATTATTTTGTTTGGTGATTTCGCGAAAGATTTTTGGGGTTGTCTTTTAATCGATGTGTTTAACAAGTTGTCATTTGATTACAGCCATTTAAATGGGCACGCATGATAAAGGCAACAAACAGCGACAGCGACAGCGACAACGACAACAACAACAACAGCAATGGAATTATAAATTTATTTTGGTTTTGGTTTCGCGTTGTTCGAGCCGCGGCACACGAATTGCAACTGTCGAATTTGTCGTCAACGGCAACGGCATTTGGCTCAGATTCAACAGTTGGCCTATACACACACACACACACACACACACGCATCAGTCACACACTCATCTCTCATCTGAAATTTGTTGTTATATTTATACATTTTTCAATTTAGTGAAATAAAATTTGTTTTTTTTTTCTTTCTCTCAATTTTTTTCGTTTCCTGAAATTTGGAATATCTTTAGCTGTCACGCCCCCCTCGAAAGCTATTTGCCGCCCCCATTTGGCTGAACTGTGGCCTGGCACGCTCATTAATGCACTCAAGTAGCGTGCATGAAGCATGACCGACTTGCAAATACCCTGTAAAAAGTTGTTCGACAAAGTCAATCAATCATTGATGTAACTAATGTACATATATGCATGGGCATATACCCTGTAAATTCTGAGAAATTCATATGAACCAACGAATAGAACCAAATACGATTGATTTGATATACCCTGCAAATTGTATGTGAATGTTGATTGAGCTTAGTGGATATAGGTATACCCTATTAAGCTCTCTATATATGAATTTCATTTATGTTTCAGCTCAGCATTTGCTCAGTCTCAGGCTTCCAGATACGCATGAAGGTAAGAGGGCGCACAATCTAGAATACCCTGTACGAAGTCCATGAATCCGAAATCGAAATCTATCATGCGTCCATCAATCCATCATCAACTCATATCTGTTTGTTTGTTAAAGTAAACAAAATTTTGTGAAATTGCATTTGGCTTCCATGAATTTACAGTTGTTTTCTTTACGTCTGTAGTGGGGCATTTGGGCTTGATTTAAATTCCATTATCAAATAAAATGAAGCCCGTTTCGCTTGAAACTCTAAGAAAAATATGAAAAACCAATTTGTGGACAACTAAAACAAATTGCTTTTCCAGCAGACTTTTTCAGCACGTGAAAACTAAGGTGAAAATGATGAAAATGGTGTCGCAAAAAATGTTGCAGGTCACATATATTTAATGCATCATCTCGCTGTCTCTCTCTCTCTCTCTCTCACTCGCTCTCCTCTCCACTCCGTTTCATTCCCCTCTCCTCTTCACACGCTCGCTTTGTCTGCATTTCAAGTCTGTTGTTTTTTTGTGTGCAAAACGAGGGCATTTCAATTAGTTGCCAAAATGTAGCCGCTGGCCAGTTGCTAAATACCCTGTAAGCACAAGGAAATAAGGCGTATTCGCAGTGCAATTAGGAATAGTAATCAAGCATTTGGCTCACAGGGTATATTCGTATCGGGTATGCCCTGTTTACGTTGGGCTTGCCGAATGAAGAGATACACTGTTGCTGCTTACAGGGTATTTAAAGTTGGGTATACCGTATATTGAAATAGATCAATGCCATGTGAGATGGCCTCTTAGTCTGAATTGAACTTGTGTCTTGACTTACAGGGTATTTCCCAGTTGAGTATACTCTGCTACCGCTCCAGGGCATTTATATTCTTCGTACGAAATCATGCATTTTCCTTTCCCATTCGCCTTTTACCACCCATTTCAGCTTAGAGGGTATCTGCTAGTCGTATACACCCTGCCTGGCAGTCGAAACTTGCTGCAGTTGCGTTTAATTGTTGCTGCCATTGGGGACGGCAACAACAACAACAACAACAACAACAACAGCTTGACAGCCCCAAAAGTATGTGACGGCAACTGCCAGCGGGCGCTGCGACGCTTTTAGTCAGGTGTCGCGGGCGGAACGGAACGGGCGGGAATGGAACATGGAACATGGCACTAGGAACATGAAACATGAAATGTGCATAACTCGTATTGGCACTCGCTTTCGCTTTGTTTATGATCTGGAGCGGAAACACAACGCAGGCGACACCTCTCTGCCGCCACGCCCCCTGCCTCCACAGCCCCCCTGCCGAGAGCTGAGCTGGGAGCCACAAGTTTGCCTAGCTGGCAAATATTTGCGAGTCAAGTTGCCAAGCATCACCACCAGCAGTTAGTTGGGCGTTTGCGTGAGTGGGGGCGTGGCACGCCTCTTTTGTAGCTGCTGCTGCTGTTGTTGTTGTTGTTGTTGTTGCTGATGATGATGATTTTTGGTGTCAGCATAAATGTCACTCGCTTCCTTTATCCACTCCTCACTCCCCTCTCCCCCTCACTTCCCTCTCTCCCCTCATCCTCCATTAGTCAACTGTCCGTCTCGCTGGCTATGCAACTGTGTCAACTTAACCCATTGTCTGCCCATTGCCAGGCTTGTCGCCATATGCCACGCCCACGTCCGATGCCCGAATAGAGCTGATGCCAAGTGCAAGTGGGTAAGTCTCTAGCGAGGGCCGCCCCATCAGCATAGCTGAGAGCAGTACGTCAGTTCATCTCGTATATTTCCCACAAATTTAATTCACATTCCTCTCTCAATTCAATTCTCCGACTCTGTGGAGTCCTCTCTCTAATCCGTAGTCTTCATCCATCATCTTCCCTCAGACTCCCTCACAACTTCTCTAGCGACCCACGCTCCTTGGCCCTCCGGACACCATGCATGTGAGAGTCCTTTTAGACATTGACAGAGCCTGAAGCTGCACTAATTATTACACTAGGCACTTGCCCAACCTCTGGCGCTCTCGCCTCTACCTCCCCTACCGCCTCTACCGCCTCTCCCGCCCACTTGCATGCTGTGGAAATGAAAAAAACTACATCTTTCGTTTTTGGAATGCATTCACTGTGTAAGGATATATATATTTGAAAGTTAAGCATATGTATAATCCGTACGATTGACTAGTGCAGCAAACCGGATAGACCAACCTCGCTTTCAAGAACGCTATCCTTCGCGACGACTGTGTGTGGTGGTACGATGTGGTACGGTGTGGAATGGTGTGGAATGGTGTGACGTGGAGTGGCGGGGTGTATTTTGTGCGGTTAGTAGAACGATCCCTATAATGCGCTTTAAGCGACATTAACGGTTCCAAAATATTGACGTACTCCCAACTAAGACGTTTCGAGTGATGGTGATGTGACGCATACGTAGGATGAGGTGAGATGAGTGGACGGGCTATGTCTGCTTCGAGTGGTGTCGTCGCGGTACCGTAAGCTTGAAATCGCATTGGCCAAGTAACTGTAATGGGAATGCAGAGAATTCAATTGAGAATGCAGAGTAGAATTAAGAGCCGTAAACTTACCATATAAATTTTTTCAATTTTTTTTTTTTTTTTTTTACAAATGATCATGGCGAATTCGCATAGCTCGAGTGAATCGCGCGTGCGTACCCATGCGCGGTCACGTGTCAGGCGAATTACCGGTGGGCATCATGTGCGGCTTTTACGATGATTCGTGATTCTAGATTATTGGTAAGTCTGGGCAATTGTCGGTCATAGGTAGGTAGGTAATTGCTGGTAATTGTACGTCATTGGAGGTCATTACTGGTAGAGGGTGATTGAAAAGATGCGTATATTTATGTTTGATCCGAGTTTCATTGCTTCCAATATTTCGTTGCTTTTTCAACATGAATGAAAGTCGTGTGGAACAGGTGTTCAAAACAAAATTCGGACTGTAGCTGCGCAACTGATGCGTGTTAATTTCAATCAGATGAATAAACGATGTTATATGATTCAAGTATTATGTATAAAGAGATGCGATTCCGCTATTTTCAACAGTTTTGCTATATAGATATTGAGAATTATTCTGCAATGGCAAAGTCTTACGTTAGTCCAGCTTGTCTATCACGCATCGAGGGTACCAGGCCTTACCTTGGTTTATTTTGCTTTCCCGTATTTGAATTTTTTGTGTTTCATGTTTGCATATTTCTAGAGATGTTTATTCCGTTTATATATATTATTAAAAAGAAAACCAAACCAATTTTTTTTTCACATTTTTGTGAAATTTTTCTTTTTTTTTCACGCGACTATACAATTTCGTTTTATATCCCCAAATGATGCTTTCTCGAAGCATTTTTATCATTTTTTTTTTTTTTAGTTGTTCACATTTTAATTTTGGTTTGTTCGAGAGCCAAATTCAGAATGAATATGAAATGGTTTTTTTTTTCACGTGCCGATACAATTTTGTTTTTTTTTTTTTTCTGAAATAATGCTTTCTCAGAGCATTACTATTTTTGATTTATTTTTGAATTTTTCACTTTTGAATTTTTGTTGTTTGTTCGAGAGCCAAATACCGAATGCATATAAACGAAACGGGGCTTGAGATGTCAGCCTGGGCTCGTCCTAAAAGATAACTAGATTTAAAAAAAATTTCATTTAACAATACGCCTACTTCGATATATCGTTAAAGCGACACGTGAGTAAAATTTTGTTTTTTTTTTTCCGAAATAATGCCTTTTCAGAGCATTTTATTTATTTTGGTTTTTTTGAATTTTTATTTTTTAATTTTGGTTGTTGTTCGTTCGAAAGCCAAATACAGAATGAATATAATATGAAAC
>NW_022046644.1:0-11086 GCF_001654015.2 Drosophila navojoa
TTATCGAAAAAATAAAGCAAACTCGTACTGCGTATGGTATACACGAGTATGTGCACAAAATTTCAGCTCAATAGCTCTTATATTTTCTGAGATCTCGGCGTTCATACTGACGGACGGACGGACGGACAGGCGGACATGGCTCTATCGACTCAGCTCGTCGTGCTGATCAACCTGTTACATACTTTTACACAAAACCATTATACCCTGATTTCCCAGTTTCAATGGGTTCAGGGTATAAAAAAAGTTTCCTGTCAAAATGATATTCACCTGGTCAGGATTGCCGAAAATCAGCTCATTATAGCACTGCTGAAGGGCATCGGTCCATGGAACAAACTCTGGCTTGCTATCCTCCTCAACCAGATAGTTATCCAAGACAAATAATGTCTGGCCGACATAGCGTCGCTTGGCCAGGCTCTCACGCAGCCCTTGCTCAAATGCCCGACGCTCCTCGGTTCTCAGTTCAGCTCTGCGAACGTAACGTATTAGACAGTTGACAGACCATAAATATTGATATTACGTACTCCTGAAGTACCATTGTCCGAGCGCGGTGCACCTCTTCCTGAATTTTGGTGCACTTCTGGTTAAAAACCTTACCGTAATTGTCGTCAAAATAGATCGATTTGCTGTTGCGAATCTGCAGCGCTTTCGTGCGTGGCATCGACAGCTCCTTCGGGGTCGATGGCTGCGGCTGCGTAATCGGCTTCGAACTAAGTAAATAATAAATAGAAAAATATATGCTCGACTTGCCAAATGTTAACCGGCTTATTAATGTCACTCACTTTTCCGACAGTTGGCTGGGAACGCCATCTACGATTTTAAATATTGGCGACTTTTCGACATTTGTGCTGTTGCCAGTGTTGTCGCTCTTTAAGTAGCTCTGAAGGGGAGTTGACGATAGTTTCGTGCTCAGTGGATCGGTTGACTTGACTTCATCCGGTTTCGAATTGATGTTCAAGAGCTTAGCATATTCGGATCGTCCAGCCGCACCGGACTCGGCCTTGTTCTTAATATAAGCGCGCATCCAGTCGGGGTTATTAAGGGTGATCGGACGCAATGGCGGCGGCGGCGGTGGCTTCTCCTTTTCACGTGCAGCGGCCGTACGCCGTGCATATTCTCGATCATGAAGACTTAGATTATTGATCAGATTTACATACTGATTGTGCTCATTGCGCTGTTCCTCTAGCGACAATATGGAATCTTTTCCAAGAACTCCCGACTCAAACATATTGCTGCTGTGACCATTTAAGCGCGCCTCGGACGACGCAAGGCTGCTAGACGGACGCTGGTAGTTGATGTTGGTTGAAAAACCATTTGTGCCGAAACGCAATGCGTCGGAGTAGAGCAAATTGTTGCGCCTAACTGACGAGATGCGTCCAAACTCATTCTGACGTGCCGCTGGCTGCCCACTTGGGCCAAGACGATCAGCGAATGTTTGGTACAAGTTACTCTCGTTATGCTGCTGATCGTCCGAGTCGGACAGATCGATCGGCGAAGTGGGCTGTATGTTGCGGACATTAACTTGCCGTGTTGGCGGCGTGTTAAATATCGAGAGACGCTTCGGCTGCGACTGGAAGGCATTGCGATTGCTGTTGTTGTTCTCTGGCTCCTTGCGCTGGGTTGGGTTTGCCATACGGCAAAAAGTATCAACTGTGGAGAATATAAGATTGAAATTCAATACATAACAGACTTCCTTGACTATGATATTGTCGTCAATTTTGAGATGATCGATGACTGATGTGGATGTCATTCAATATGGCTTTTGGTTCTTAAAATTTAACTTAGATATAAACATACAAAATACAAATAGTTTTGCTCTATTTTTATACAAAAACACAGTTTCCTTTTGACATTCGTTTATATCACATATTGTGGTACATATATGTATAAATTGAGATCATTTTGAAGAGAAAGTTGATGGGGAAGTTTCAAATTCAGGGATATCAACACTTGGCCAGCATATTCTTATTTTTGACTTTTTCTTGATTGAATTTGGCTTGAATTCTTGAATGGATTTTCAATATCCATGCGATCATGCGATATCTTCATCTATCTGGTACTTACCGTCATTCGGCATATATTTTGGAAATGTATTATCCACGCGGCGATATTTGATCAACTGTAGAGTTTCACCCCCGTCAGCCAAGCTTGGGTAGCTGTAATAAAATATGGGAGAATTTAGGTAATGTAAACAACTAGATTGCATTGATGGACTTACGAGCGCTTGCGAGAACGTTCGCTGTCTTCAGCTGCAGTATTGGGGGGCTCCTTGCTGTTCTTCGAATTGCGGCCGCCGCTTGGCAACCAGTGACGTATCCAGTTAATTATATCAAAGCCCATCGGATCGAGATGTGTATCGGGTCCGCCTTTGATTTGTTCGACTCTGGTTGATAGCGTTTTTATTTTTAAATCGATCTCATTCAGCAGATCAGACGTTTCGTATGCAGTCGCTGGCTCAGTTATAATGGAAGTCACCAGATATTCGCGTACATCGTTCAGTTTAGTCAGTAGCAGTAGAACGGCCCAAAGACTGTTGAAATGTCGACCCCGGCAGGTTTCCACAATTATGTCAAGTGCTCGCTGTATTACTGCCAAGCGCGGATCCGATTCCGGCTTCGTCTCCGCAACGTTGCTATTTGATGCAAATGCCACTCGTTCCAAGTCAGTTGCGTTTATGAGCTGTTCCTGTTGACTTCGTGATGTGGAATTGTAGATTGATGTGATTATGGTGTTGCTTGAAGGCGAGAATTCAGAGCCATTTGTCATCGATGCAGTATTCGAATAGATCGGGAGCACAACACCGTTGAATGGCAGCGCCAGCCCTGGATTACAGTTGGCTCCTCTGGCCGCCACAATTACTTGACTAGGTAGTATATTGGTTGGTTGATTTGCGCACCCCTACTAGAGTGTGCACACCTATAGAATGAATACTAATAGGGAGAAAAAATGCAAATGCATTAAGTTTTAGTTCATCATGCATCAGAATATGGCCGCCATGCGACGTTGCCAAACTCTTGCCCGGAGCCCAGGTGCATTGGCGAATTTTGCGCGCCGCCTGGGCACAACAACAACGGCAACACAGGAAAAGAGCAAAAGAAAACGCGGATACCACAACATGCTCATGTACGAAACAAGCTAAATGCTTGTGCTATTAGCAAAACAATATGTGGTATAGCTATTGCATTGCGAATTCAACACGCACGTCTAATGAAACTGCAGATTTTATAAGTGAAGTTAATTTAATGCCGGTTGCTGCTAATTCGACGCCGCTCTTGACATTCGCAGTTGCGCTTTGAAACGTATGCGTCCACATAAATACAAATGCACCATATATTGTATCGTTGCATGGGCATGCACTTACCTCTTGTTTAGAGTTTATTTACGATGAATTTGAAAATGTATACAAAGTTTACAGTTTTTCCAAAATTTAAAGTCTAATCTCCTAAAACTAAGCGTGCTGACTGCCTCACATATCTATAAAGCAACCACATCAACACAATACAAGATTACCAAAAAGATACCGAAAAATACCGAACAAAAATCAGTATTTATTTTTAGATGTTGCACGATGTTGTTAAGTGTTTCATTTTGAAGATTTCATTGAATGGTTATTACTCTAAAAATTGTTTATTTTTATTTTTGTTTCTTGGTTTAACTCTCAATTGATTTAAAATTAATTATAAAATACATAATTTTTTGCAAATCTGCTCTGCACAATGTATTTTGCAACACTAAATGGCTGTGCGGAAACTTGTCGAATATCGATAGCTCGATTTCTTTAAAACGTGACCCGCTAAAAATTGAAAGCATGTGCGCCATTTTGTTTTGTTTATTTTTTAAAAGAATTTATGCTACAGCTTATATATTAACATTTATAGTTATATGTATGTATGTATGTACGTTTTATTTGAAATCCCCAATCGCTAGGGCCAGACAATATGCACAATAATGCAGTGTTAATCCTTGCTTTGGCAACAGAAAAACAAAAAATTCCACAACAATGTTGTGGATCCATACAAAGCGCCCGCCAGCCCCACCGTTGCCTGGAACGTGTAGTGCACGACGACCCAATGGGCGAGTGCGCCCCAGATGAGTATCAGCAGACCGTTGGTGAAGTGCACCGGCCGGCGAATGGCCGTCCAATTGGCACGCGTCATGCCCAACTGGAAGACCATCTCCTGCAGAAATGCTGTGACCACCTGGCCGAAACCCAACAGCACAGCCGAAACGCTCAACAGCAGCTTGGACGTGGAGAAGCTAATAACTGCAGAATTGTTAATAGTAAATGATAGTAATAGGTGATGGTGTGCCACAATCTAAATGCTTACAAATGAGCGCCAGACACTTGCAGATGCTGCCAAACGTGAACCACTGCAGCTTCCTTTTGAACAGGCTCGAGCCGAAGCGCGGCGTCATCAGCGAGAAGCACATCCAGGGAAAGGCCAGCAGCGAGAAGAGGAATGGAATTTCGGCGTTCTTCAGCGCATGATGGCTAACAGCCAGGCCCGGCAGCACCGTCAGGCACATCACATAGCTGAAGATGTCCGCCGAGATGAGCAGTGTGGTGGCATACAGCTGCGGCACCAGCAGCGCCTGCTGCAGCGGCATCACAATCTTATCCAACAGATTCCACCACAAGTGCGATGTGACCGCCAGAGACATGCGTCGAATGCGATGCTGTCAACAAGCAAAAGCTGATATCACATCAGATTACATCAGAGACGCTCCAATGCTTACCAGATTCGCATAGGCCTCGGGCGAGGGGGAGGAGCTGCCGGTGGCGCTGGCATTCGGCGGATTCTGGGAGTAGAGGCGACCATTCGACTGGGACTTGTGCAGCATCTGCGACTGCGATATGCTGTAGTTGTCGATGGTCGCATTGCTGGAGCGCATGATGGACACCGTTTCGTCCTCTTCCGGTATTATCTCCATGATTTCAACGCCATTCGGATTCACATACGTGACATATGCCTCATCCGTGGCGAGCATATAGTTGCTGTGCGTGTCGACGACGGCGGCGGCCACAGCTGAGGCTGGCGCTGCGTTCGTCTGCATCTCTGTGCCCGGATTGCGCCAGGACATGGGCGTGTCCAGGCCATCCATTTGATCCGCCACAAAGATGGCCGCCAGCGCGGCACGCAATGGCAGCGCACCGAAGCCGGGCTCCGCCTTGATTACTGAGATCCGTTTGGTTGTGAACGCATCCTCGCGATGCTTGGTGATGATCAGGCTGAGCGGTATGAGATTCACCAGCATTGCCGACATCAACACAATGGACTGCGCGGTGCCATACAGGGTGCGCAGGCTGGTGAAGACGAAGGACAGAAACAGCTGGCAGAAGGCCTCGCCGCACAGGTGAATCGTCTTCCGCACGTACTTGTCCTCGCGCGGACGCACTGCCTCCAGTATGACATGCGTCTTCCACTGATACAGACTGGCGCCGATACCTAAAAGGTCATGCGGGCATTTCAAACTGGGATGCTGGGAGCTGCTGACAGCCGGCACAAGCGACTTACCCGCAAAGCAGCCGTAGAAGACAATGGCCACCGTCTGAGTGGTGGTGGTGACCACCACCCAGGCGGATGAGAAGAAGATGCCGCTGATCATGAGCGAGACGCAGGCAATCAAGGTGGCCAGCAGAAAGATGCGTCTGTATTGAACTGTTTCGCGTGCCCGGCCGCTATACTCTGTGTCCAGGTGCTCCATGATGGAGCGGCAGAGCTCCCCGGTGGCCTGGTAGACGATCGCTGGCCAAATGCGCAGCACCATATCCTTGTCCGATTCCACGACGTTGCCATATAAATAGGCTGGCGTTGCCAGAAATGCCTAGAAAAGCGAATAAACGAGTGAGAGAAGGCAGAAGATAAATGAATCGAGGGGGGGAAGGGTGGAGAAAGAGACAGAGCAAGTAAGACTTGAGCTAAGTGCAAGGCAATGAAGAGAGAGAGAGAGGGAGAGAGAGAGGGACGGAGAGGTGAGAGAGAGAGAGGGAGAGAGAGAGGGACGGAGAGGTGAGAGAGAGAGAGAGCGAGACGGAGAGGTGAGAGAGAGAGAGAGACGGAGAGGGGAGAGAGAGAGAGAGAGAGAGAGAGAGAGGGCGAGAGAGAGAGAGAGAGAGAGACTTGACTGATGTATATTTACGTGTATGGCAAAGCCGCAGAGCATATACTTCTGTTGTATGTGCTTCTTGACCACCCGCCGCCGCTGCACTCCGGCGGTGGCGCGGGCAGCGGCACGACGTACGGGTGCACCAGCCACTGGTGCCGCAGCCGCTGCTGTCATTGGCATTGTTGTCATGCCCGCCGTTCCCGTTGCCGTTCCAGTTACTCTTCCCGTGCCCGTTCCCGTTCCCGTTCCCGTTGCCTTCCCCGTTCCTATCACTTTTCCCTGGAAAATTGCGAGCGTTTTGTGGATGATCCCGCACAGTTTGCTTTTCGTATGGAATTTGTGTGCTGGTACTGTGTGAGGCGCGTCGTCTGGCCGTTAGCATTCATCATTTACCAAACCGAAACCCGTTTAGATAATGGCGAAAAAAAAAAAAAATAAATAAAATTGTGATAATAATCGCGCTTATCACATTGAAGATATCTCTGCGTACCAACACCCCCACAGACGACGCATGCACAGTGTGTGTGTGTGTGTGTGTGCGTGCATGTCTATCTAGCTGTGTGTGGGTGTGGGTGTTTGTGGGTGTGTGTGTGTGTGTGTGCCCGAGATTAACGTCAGATACATATGTAAAAAAGAAACAAAAAAAAAAAAAAACGAAAAAAATGTAGAAAAATAATCGTTCGTCTTTGTTGACGCTGTTGGCTCTCCTGCAGCTCCGGCCAGCAAACGCCAGCAGAGGATTATGTTTATGACCACACGCCAGCTGATCAGACATCGCACTCTGATAACGCGCAGCATACGATCCGGCAATAGGAGCCATTCCGAGTGCAACGTTGCCAGCAATTGTGTAACAGCACACACACACGCACACGCACACACACACATCACATAGAAAGCTTCATTCAATTGAATGTTAAGATCAGACCAAGAGGCAACCAAGGCAACTGCCTTCAGCGTCGCCCTCTGAATGTTCCTCCTTAAACTACGATTCCTTGAAGTCTTATATAAGTATTATTTTTTGATACTCATTCGCAGCAGTGAAATGAGCATATTGGTTTTGTGCAATATTCGTTTTGCTGTTCGTCCATCTATTCGTCACTCAGTTCGTCCGTCTGTTGGTCTGAATGCAAACCATTTCGACGCCTTGAAATTTTGACTATGTATATTCTCGATTTCCTTGTTTTCGTTTTTTATAAAGTTATTTTAATTTCTTCTCTTTCTTCTTTGATTTATAAACTATTTTTATTTATTAAAAAACTTTTTTTTTTAATTAATTATTATTATTATTATTATTATTTTTTTTTTTTAAATATTACAAATATGTTAATATCTTCCTAATACTCTTTTTTCTTTTTTTTTTTTATTATTTAGTTTTTTTTATTAAAATAATATATTTTTTATTTATTGTTTATTTTTTTTATTTATTTTAAATATATTTTAATATGTGCTTATTAAAAATACTTTATTCCCATATTTCCTTTAATTTATATATTTTTGTTATTTATAAAATATTTTTACTTGTTTATTTATTATTTTTTTACTTTTAACATTTATTTTAATTTGTACATAAATAAAATATCATGGAAATAATTAGCTTTTACAATTTATTTATTTTTCTTCTTGTATTTAAAAATTATTTTTATTTATTTTTTTAAATATATTTTCTTATATACATATTCGAAATTTAGAACCAGATGTTAAATATTCATTTTGAAATAAAAATAAACTCTGATATTTTGAAATCTCACAATTTCTTTTGTATACAAATTCTATTTATTTTTAAAATTGAATATTGAATATCGAATATTAAAATCCGCCTACAATCCACCTCATAATCTACTAGCCTCAGGCTCATAATGACTAACTCTCACTAAATTTAGACGAAGAGATGTTATCAGTCCATGCATGATCCCTGCTCAATGATTCATGGGAAACGTAGATTACTTTGAGCATAATCATTTCAAATGGATCTTTGGCTAGGTAATCTGGGAAATAAAGTAAAGCAAACACGGTCTTAAGTAGATAGTGGAACAAGCTAATCTATGTGCTTATAAGATATTAAGGAAAACTTTTTAGATGCAAACTGTTTTAAAGTAAAATTATGAAATTGCCGTGATTCAGACTTGTTGTTTTCATCACCTCCAATGTAAACACATGGCCATAAATATTGTGGAGCGGTGGCTGGGTGATGGTTGATGGGTGGTTAGGTGGGCGGGTGTCGGCGGTGTCCGATTGGAGCTCAGCCAAATTGCAGATGCATCGGAGAGCGACAGAGGTTGACCTCCTGTATGGCGCTTATCAAGACAATATCTTTACACACTTCCGTTTCACATCCGCGGACAGAGCAGTGCACTGGGCGTGCCGGCTGCCCCTATTCGCACTGGTGAGTCTTTATGGGTTTACAACTGTATTTTGCGCTGGTGATGGTGACGTTAAAGCAACAGATTTTATTTGCGCTATATACTAAAGTCGGCCTGGAGCCGTGAGATAGGGCCGATCGTAATTAGGCGCTAGGGTTGATAAGCCCCAGCATCCGGCGACAAGATTTTGCTATAAAATAGAGTGTGGGTAACACAAGTAGCTCATACAACGATCGACCGAAGTTAGCCACAGGCAACACGACGATGACGACAACAACAACCAGAAGAACAACCAGAACAACGATGACAGCGAGACACGGATTCTTCTCGACAGCCACCGCGGTGCTGCTGCTCTGCGCAGCCCTGGTAAGAGATCCATCAGCATAGCAACGAGTTCAGGATTTTCGGATAGCTGACCTTTGACCTTGCATTGATTACAGCTGCTGACCAAGTCCTGCGGCGTTCAGGCCCTTAGCGGTGCTGGTAGCGGTGATTTGGCCTGGAGCGAAACAACAACGGTGGCCGAGGGTAGCGGTTGGGAGGAGACGATCATAACCACAGCACAGCCAGACGAATCCACCGTGCAGGAGGAAGTGACAACGGATGCCATTGAGGAGCTGGACACCACGACAACAGCTGCCGATAATTCAGCAGAGGGTGGCGTAGAGACAACCACTGCTGCCGCTGAGGATGCGGAAACCACGCTCAGTCCCAGCGAGCCGGAGGTAGAGACCACAGTCGCACCCAATGAGGAGTCGTCCACATCGAGCCCCAGCGAACAGCAGCCAACCGATGGCCCCAGTGGAGAGCCCTCCACTGTGGAACCGACTACTGGCGGTCCCAGCGAGGAGTCATCCACTGCCGGCCCCAGCGAACAGCCATCCACAGCCAGCCCCATTGAGAGCTCATCCTCTGCCAGCCCGAGCCCCAGCGAACAGCCGTCCACTTCCAGCCCCAGCGAGGAGCAGCCAACAACTCCCGAAGAAGAGTCCAGCGCTACCACCATTGCACCCACACCACCGGCACCGCCCGCATTCAAGTGCGAGACGCCTGGTGTGTTCGCCCACAGCAGCGGCGACTGCCAACGCTTCCATAAGTGCGTCCAGAATGCTCCTTTGGGTGCGCTGAATGAATACGAGCTGGTGTGCCCCCCGCTGATGGCATTCTCGCCCGAGTACGGCCGATGCGTGCGCGACGTCTCGGCATGCGACAGTGATGCATTCGTTTGCACATCCCCCGGACGCTTTGCAGGCATCGACTCCAGCTACTACTACAACTGTGTGGTGAGCTTGCGCGGTGGCTATCACAAGTACATTGTGCGCTGCTCGCCCGGTCAGCGCTTCGAGCCATTGATGGGCCGCTGCTGGCGCTACGATTGGACTGTTTACCAGCCCGGACAGGCGTATGAGGCTGAAGATTTGGCCGCCATCAAGCGTGAACAGAAGGAACTGAAGACCGAGGAGAAGTTGCGCAAGAAGGCCGAAAAGCTCAAGGCCAAGGAGCTGCTGAAGCAACAGAAGCTGGCCGAGAAGCTGGCCAAAAAGGCGGCCAAGGAGAAGGCAAAGCAGGAGGCCAAGGCCAACAAGCCCGTGTCCATTGAGAGCGTCGAGTCGCCCGAGGTGCCCAGCATCGAAGAGTAATCAGGCCCACTCACTCAGTCCAGTAATTCAGTTCTAATCTATGTTGGTGTATAGCGTAGTCTCACTAAGTTATGGTTGTTAATTGCACAATTTTTTTTTTCTCCCTGTTTTGCATGAATAAAGACTAGAGCTCTTTAACAAAATGGCTTCAAATGCTTTTGGTCAACGCAGAGCGCCCTAGACGGTGCGTTTATCAGCTAATCAGCCGCAATCTTGACGATTGTCAAAAAGTTGTTTGTGGCCGACTATAAAAGAACCGAACCAAGTGCCCATCCAGTTAGTCTGTCGAAACAAGTAACGAATCGCAAGAGATAGTACCATCAGAGGAACAAAAATCGAGCAATAAGACCCGAATATGTTTATCATTCAATTGGCACTCAGCGCCACCTGCCTGGCGCTGCTTGGAGCTGTCCACGCTGGCTACAGTCAGCCATGCAGTGGCACGGATTTCTTTGCTGATGGACTTAATTCTAACGCGTTCTATGCGTGCCTTCCATCAACAAATGGGGACTACCATCTAGTTCGCCTGAGGTGCCAGGATAACATGGTTTTCGATTCGGAACAGGCTCAATGTGTTGATCTTCAGCGGGATGCGGTCCCAGCTGATGGTGGCGACATTGAGAACCCCACAATTCCACCTGGAAATTTAGATGAGAGTACTTCCGCATCGCCTCCAGAGCCAACTGTTGCTCCAGGGCCTCCAAGTCCCACTGCAGCTCCTGAACCATCTAATCCAACTAATGCTCCCGGAACCAGCGGAACAACGGTTGCTCCCGAACCATCGAATCCAACTAGTGAGCCCGGAACCAGCGGAACAACGATTGCTCCTGAACCATCAAATCCAACAAATGCTCCCGGAACCGGCGGAACAACGATTGCTCCTGAACCATCTAATCCAACAAATGCTCCCGGAACCGGCGGAACAACGATTGCTCCTGAACCATCTAATCCAACAAATGCTCCCGGAACCGGCGGAACAAC
>NW_022046644.1:11186-22482 GCF_001654015.2 Drosophila navojoa
CGATTGCTCCTGAACCATCTAATCCAACAAATGCTCCCGGAACCGGCGGAACAACAATTGCTCCTGAACCATCTAATCCAACTAATGCTCCCGGAACCAGCGGAACAACGATTGCTCCTGAGCCATCTAATCCAACTAATGCTCCCGGAACCGGCGGAACAACAATTGCTCCTGAGCCATCTAATCCGACTAATGCTCCCGGAACCGGCGGAACAACAATTGCTCCTGAGCCATCTAATCCGACTAATGCTCCCGGAACCGGCGGAACAACAATTGCCCCTGAACCATCTAATCCGACTAATACTCCCGGAACCGGCGGAACAACGATTGCTCCTGAACCATCTAATCCAACTAATGCTCCCGGAACCGGCGGAACAACCGTTGCTCCTGAGCCCAGCGGACCAACAAATGCTCCCGGAACAACAACAACAACAACGGATGCTCCCGGAACTGGATCGACCACCCCGGAACCTGACATAAAGTGCGCAACAACTGGATTCATGCCCAAAACTGGAAACTGTTATCAATTCGTATATTGCTATGAGGACAACGAGGGTGATCTACACCCGATAATCCAAAAGTGCATCAATGGGCAGCAGTTTGATCCGGGCTGCGGATTCTGTAGGTCAAACTACGACTGCACCAAGCCTTCACCTAATGGTGAATGCATTGTCGAGCAGGAGAAATAAGTGCAGAATTTGAATGATGAAATAAATATCCCACTGTGTGTACTATTAAGCAATGCATAACTATAGCAACATATATTTTTTTTCAATCGTTGTGGAATTTTTTTTGTATGTTTTTTTTTTTTTTTGTTCAAATGAATAAACTTTAGTCTAATTGATGTTAATTGATTGGAGAAGATATATGCGAAATCAGTAATCGATTCGCCTTTAATAGAAAATACTCAAGTGACCACGATAAGAGGGCGTTTTAATTTTAAAATTCCGCCTAACTGACTGTCTGCCGTATCTTATCGATGGCACTTGATGAGCTCTTTCGATATTCAAGTCCAAATTTGGACAACGAAATGACGAGCTACTGCAATGAGCGCCACGTAGCCATTCGTACCAGATTGTGGGGAACATTACTTTATTAGCCCTACGATAAATCAGACAGTGTCACGAATGATCCGCTCTTATCTCTCTGCATAGTTACGAATAGCTGAGCCAGAGCTGGCCGGCAGAGTCTGCCTGAATTCCATTTGGCTGCAATCGCTTTGTAATATCTGATTAAGCATATAGTTTCGATAGTCAATTCCAGTGAATCACATCGAAGTCAACATCCTGTATTATGATTCGAAATAGTCAATAGCTGCGATTGATAAGGAAATTTATTTTAAATGCGAACAATTCTATATATAAGCTCAGAGCTCATCGAACATGATATATGATGATAGGGCTTTGTCAATATTTAGTTAATAGTCAGAGGGATGAGGTCTATGGGTAACTTCTATTCAGCTTATTATCAAAAAAAGTTCATTAGGAAAGATATTGCTCGGCCGTGAATGCCATGATTTGATTTTGTTTCACTAAATATTCCTAGGGGGAGTCTAGCCTAGGAGCCTAATGCTATCGATTCCTGTTCATGCTGTGCCCACTCCGAACTGCTCTAGAAGTGCTAGGTATAACGATGCAGATAATTGCGCATAATAAAAATTCTAATCTCGACGGAGAAATGCCTTCCTGATAAGTGAAGTGCTTGGGGAGATGGAGTAACACATTATCTGTAATATTGTTGTGATAGAGAAACCATTCAAGAAAAAGTACGTCTGATTAGGAGTGACTGTAGAGGAGTAGCGGATGAGGGGAGTGGTAGAGAAGTGTGAATCTGGCAATGAGCACAATAAATATGCAAGTAAATCGCACGGCGGCCACAACTCGATGAATTCTCAAATGAGTGAAAGTCGCCGGCGCCACAACGATTGCATAAGCCGGGTGAGGGAAGAGCGCGGGGGCATAGATAGAGGGAGGCAGATGAAGACGAAGCGGGAACCGTCGCTTGGTTGGACAATTGCGCATGCGCGTAACTCGTTAAAATGATTTCCAACGCTGGCGACAATTAAACGCAGGCCGAGCCAGACTCGATCCACTTCAATCCCAGGCCGGCAGTCGTCAGTCGTCAGTTGGCTGATGTCTTCAAATGCAAAAATGATTCCGGCACTTTTGCATTGGTCGCAGTCCAGGCACGTCGCTGTCCGTCTGTCGAGTTGTCATGTTGATGATAAGCGTTAGAGCAATGAGACGAGCTACGTGCAACGCACGGGCCAGCCAACGCTGTGCCATTTGGCCCTAAACGATGCTCATATACGCTCATGGCGCAAATGTAACTCTTGGCCATTATTAACAAACATTAACAGCAACAGCAACAACAGCAACAGCTAGCTAACTGCTGCAGTTGCTGCGGCTGATGCGAGTCTTGTCTCAAACAGTGATGAGACTTGTTTCTCGCTTTCTTCTGGGCAGGTGTTGCGTCGCTGCTGACCCAGCAAACAGCTAAACAGCACTAAACAAATCACAAACATTTCGTGCGAACCTTTCTTTTATTATCATCATATTTTTTGGGGGCCACAGAAACTGCGCCCAAAACTTGGTTGTTGTTGTTGTTGTTGTTGCTGTGGGGGCACAGTAAAGATAAATGGCAAGATACAATTGTATCTTTATTTGAATGTTGCTCATACTCGCACTTCTTATGTAATTTGCGCATTTACACATTATTTTTTATTTGTTTATACGTATATATACATAGACATATACATATATATTTACTCATTTTCTTTCATCTTGTCGCCGCTGTTGCCCAAGCATCAATGCGGGCAAGAAGCAGATGAAGAAGCAGCTGAGAGCTGGGCTGTTAGCCCAGATCAGCATTCAAATGTTGTGCGCAAATTATGCGATCCGCACCACCAGGCAAACGAAATCGACAACAATTCCAGCCGTTTGTTTCAACAGAAATTTTGCCAGCCATTACGTCGGAGCTATTTTTGGGTATTTGCCGGAGTCCAATCGGGGTTATCAGTACTCACTTTGTTTCAGTGTGGCAAAATGAAGGGCTAGATCTCGAGAGGAAGTTGGAAGTATCTCAACTGAGAAAGTCCGTGGTACGAGCGGAGGAATGGAAAGCCAGTGGATAGACGGAAGCCTGGCCGGACGGATAGACGGACAGATAGACGGGCAGATAGACGGACAGACAGACAGACAGACGGACAGACGGACAGATGGACAGACAGACGGTCAGACAGACCGACAGACGGACAGAGAGACGGACAGATGGACAAACAGACAGACGAACAGATGGAGAGAAGAACATACAGACGGACAGATAGACGGACAGACAGAAAGACAGACGGACAGACAGACGGAAAGACGGACAGAAAGACGGACAGACAGACGGACAGACAGGTGGACAGACAGACAGACATACATACAGACTGACAGACAGAAGAACATACAGACGGACAGATAGACGGACAGACAGACAGAAAGACGGACAGACAGAAGGACAGATGGGCAGACGGAGAGACGAATGGAAGGGCGGTGGACAGACGGACATACAGACGGATAGACAGACAGACAGACAGACAGACAGTCGGACGGGCAGATGGACAGAAGAACATACAGACAGACAGACAGTCGGACGGGCAGATGGACAGAAGAACATACGGACAGACAGACGAATGGAAGGGCGGTGGACAGACGGACATACAGACGGATGAACAGCAAGACGAAACTAGCACAAAGCCAACATACTCGTTTCACTTGATGAAACGTCATAATTTCCATGTTGCTGTTGAGCCCAATAGACGTGTGAACGACGCTCTAGTTCTTATCTGAATGCTAGCCAAGATCTGTTCGCAAAGTTTGCCATAATGACGTCACAGAGTTATCCAATGTTGAGAAACTGATTTGGATCTGGCTCAACTAAACTGCAACAATATTTACCAAGTACAAACTGTGCACCAAATTTGTTCTTGTTGCCTGGAGATATTCTACAATGAGCAGCGTCGAATGATCGTAGTGCTCTTCATGTATTTCTTACGAGTGAAAATGTAAAAAGTTTGCAAACGTTCTCCCAGCCTTTCTAACCAAGTAAAGCCAAAAGAGAAAACAACTAAGACGTCTCTAGTCGGGTGTGCACAACTAGGAGATACTACGAGCTCAGCATAGAGCTGTCTGGCACCCTAATTTTCTCAATATTCAATCATCGTTTCTAAGGCCTGAGGCATATGAAATAGTAATTTTTTTTTTTTTTATCTAGGCAGCATTTATAAAGCTTTTGGATTGTATTCAATTGAAGTGCAGGCATTCAAGCAATCTGAGAACAATATTTTGAATATTACAGAGTATTATGTCTATCCATAATGAAATATCAAACCAGATAGAAGAAGAGACATTTATTGGCTGTTAACTGAGTTAAGGCTGCCGCGCCTTCTACTGCCTGTAACATACTCATTACCAAAGCATTATAACCTGCATATCCATGGCATAAATAGTTTCAACTTACAATTTATGATAAAATAAAAAAAATAAATAAAAAATAAATAAAAAAAATATAAGTAAAACTTAAAGAGATAGATCAAGCAAAAACTCTTTAAGATTTACTTAAATTTTTTTTATTTTTTATTTATTTGACTGAATAATAAAAATGAAAAATGATCGCTTCAAATTTATAATAAAATAAAAATGAAAAATTATCGCTTCAAATTTTATTAGTCAGCTGAGAGATTTTTCTTGATCAATCTCTTCAAGATTTAAAAAAAAAAATTTTTAATTTTATTTTATTTTTTATTTATTTGATCAAAACAGAGAAGCATTATTAAATTTACAAGCTTTTCCAGCACACTTAAGAAGAAATCAATTTTCTTGTCGCAATTGGAATTTCTCATTGCTCTGAATGTGCTCAGAGCTTTGGCCAAGGATGTCTCCAGTGTCTCAGTGGCTTAGTGGCTCAGTTTCAGCTTCAGCTTCAGTTTCATTTTCAGTTTAGCGAGCTCGATTCCAGTTTTCGTTTGGAGTTTTTGGCCGTTGTCACATTTATTTGCAACATTTTGCATGTTGCCTTTGAGCGAAAACCGCCCGCGAGCGCTCACGTAGCGCTAGAGACTAGAGACTGGAGAGACATACACAATGCGACGCTATCTCTCCCTTTCTCCCTCTCTCTCTCGCTCTGTCGCTCGCACTCTCTTTCTCTTGCGCCGATCTCACGTTGCGGCGCGTCGCTTTGTTGGCTTTACCTGCCGCATTTTCCACGAGCGCGGCTCAGTTTGTGGGCGCCTGCGCGCATGTGCAGTTAGTTTTTGTCTCTGGCATCGATCGCTTGGCTAGCGGTAAAAGAAACATATATTTTTATTTGTATATATACGATCAACGAGATACGAGATACGTGGGTGCACCTCAGCGAGCCTCCATCCGTGCCGAATTACCAAAAAAAAAGAAGAAAACAAAAACATAAATAGTGCTAAAAAAAATCAAATAAAATTAAAATAAAAACAAAAACAAAGAATCGAGTGCAAAAAGTTTCTAAAATCGAATTATATATATTTTCGTAGTTCTTTTTTTTTTTCAAGTGCTATTTCATTTCATCCAGCATCAAAGTGATCTTAACATAGATAAAAGTAAATAAGAGAAACATCGAGTGTTCTTAGTTGTTTTTTTTTTTTTTACCTGTCCTGCGCGCAGGATCTATCAATCGATCAATCAGCGTACTGTGAGCCCCAGCCCGTCCCAGCTCGCACTTGAGACTTTTCCTGGGAAATTTGGTGTATGCATTTGCTGCGCCGACACTGATGATGGTAAGTGTGAAAATGAAAACTGGAAATGGAAAGCAAATACTAGTAGTAAAAACAAATGACGCATTGCGAACAGCATTTACCAAGAATTTTCACATGGCTAACAAAGTTTATGAGCCTCGCTGAGGGTTAGGTCAGGTTTTCTCTGCTCGCAAATGACTCTGTAGAATGTCAAGGGCTTGTTAATGCCCATTCCGAAATGGGTTTTATGGCAGCGGCTGCCTGGCTGGCCCAGGCCACCTAATCACTTTCCACCTTTCCATATAATGCGGCGATAATTGTGCGCATATAGCATAAAGTAGAGTATAGCTATAAAATGCATTATAGAAAATACAAGAATTCTTCTCGCTTTCATATTGTATTCGGAAATGTTTTTAGATCTATATTAATAGAACCACACTTGCAGCCTCTCTAGCATATTGTAGGTCTCTTGAATGTTCTCCTCTTGTACGTGCATTTGCCACTTCTTACAGCCCTTTTCGACCTTCACTTTCAGCTGAATTTCCTTGAAGTTTCTAGAAGTATTTCGATTGGGTCCAGAACCAAGAAGTGAAATGACTTGCAAAATGAATATGCCTTAAAAATATCAAGGGAATCTTTAAATGAAGGATTTCATTTTTTTAAATTTATTTTTTTTTATTTTTTTATTTTTATTTTATTTTTTAGAAGACATTTTACTGTATAATTTTGGGTCTCATGTTTATCAAAAACTAAATTGTTTATTGTAGTTAAAAGTACTTCAAAATATTTCTAGAATTTTTAAGCAACACTTTTTACTTTTTATATGTTAAAAAAATATTAAAAATATTTTTTTTTATATATTTTTAATATACTAGACCATTTTAAGACTTAGATTGACACCAAAATACGAACTCTCAGTTTAGTATTTTATGGTTTACAATTCCTCGAGTTTACTTTAACTGTAAGTTAAATGTGTTGGACTTTTTGATCACTTCCAGTTAGATAGTGGACTATGCAGCTATTTAGTTTTACTGGTTAAGTTAAGGTTATTGACTATCTTAACCTCCAGTTAGAAATGTTGAGTGTTCAATATTAGGTGTTGTGTTAAGTGATCCACTTAGTATAGTTAACTTTCAGTCAAAAGGCCTGATAATTTTCTATAGTATTAACTTTCATTTGAGAACATAGAATATACGACTATGGAATATTAACAAGCAGTAAGAAATGTGACTATGCAGTTGTATTGTATTAACTAAGAGTTAAAAATGTTGACTGTTCAGTTGTGTAGTATTAACTACCAGTTAAAAATGTTGATTATTTAGTTCTATATTACTAGCTACTAGTTAGATTTATTGCCTATTCAATTCTATACGACTAACTGTCAGTTGAAAATGTTGACTATTCAGTTCTATACTATTGACTATCAGTTAAAATTGTTGACTATTCAGTTGTATAGTATTAACTACAAGTTAAAATGTTGATTATTTAGTTCAATACTATTGACTACCAGTTAAAATTGTGGACTATTCTGTTCTATAGTACTACTACTAGTTAGATCTATTGCCTATTCTCTTCTATACGACTAACTACCAGTTAAAATTGTTGTCTACTCTGTTTTATACTATTAACTACCAGTTAAAACTATTGTACACTCAGCTATGTAGAATAAACTACTAATTAGCTGACTATATAGTAATGTCGTATTGACTTTTAGTTAAAGTACTTTCTTGTATATAATCTTAACTGCTAGTTAAGAGTGTTGACACTGACTGTAAATCTTGACCGTGCACAGATGATACAGTTAAACATTTTACTAATAATGCATATGAGTATTAACTTGCAGTTAGCTATTTTCATTAGGCATTCATATGGTATAGACCAACATAAGTAAGAATTGTTCTCTAGGCAGCACTCACTGATGACTGCCCTGTTATATGCATCTATATATGAGCAGTAGCTACCTCATACAATAACCATATACATATGTATGTATGTAGCTTTCACACACACACATGCTCAGGTCTCGTTTAGCTAAATATTATGACATGTGGTATATGCAGCTTGATGCATGCTGTGCCCACACTCAGGCTTAGGCCTGCCTCCACTGCCTGTGGCACATCTCGGGTGGCTTGTTAGCTTGGCCGGATTGCCTGACAACAAACTATTTGCTGCAGAAGAAGAAGAAGAAGCCAAAAAAAAAAAACAGTCAAATCATAATTGAAGGGTAAATCAGTTGGCTAAAAGCAAATGCAAGCGCTCGCTTTCCACTTACCAATGAGCTTAGCAATTAAATGCATTATCACATCAACACGTTCATGCGTCGCCTGGCCAACTGACAACAGCCTTGTGGCAGTCACTGTGACTATGTTGTTGTTGTTGTTGCTGCTGTTTGTACTCACTCCTGTCAGCGGCTAAGCCGAGATGAAATTAAGATGCCATCAGCGTGCAATCGCATAACTGTTGCGGCCCGTGTCAATGACATTCGTCCGCAGCTTCGACTTGGACTTCGACTCGGACTTCTATTTTGGTCTATCTGGAGTATCTTACACAATCAGCGCCGTTCCAAGTGCTACAATTACATTCCGACTACATGCAATTCATTATTCATTATATGCATATATCGAAGTACTATATAATGTGGCGCATGTTATGCGTGTCGCGTAAACCAAAAAAAAAAAAAAAAATACAATGAAAACACACACAAAAATACAATGAAACATAAAGAGAGAAGGATTTGGTGCTATAGCACCATAGCTTAGCATAGCTACACATGTCTGGCAGCTCGCTTTGGTGCTCGTCCAATTTGGTGTTTCACTTTTCAATTGAAATGCATTGGCCGGCGCGCACCTGTTACGCACGCACAGGTAACCCCGTTGCGCCGCCTTCGAACCGCAACCGGGCTGAAACAATAACATTAACATTAACAATGGCAATACCCAAAGTGTAATATATTTAAACACACATATATATATATATATATTATTTTGTTTTTGGTATTTTATTTTTCTGCGTTTGGCTTTTATGTAACCCACTAAAGAAACGCGTCCGTTTCGCTTTTCGCATGCCAAAAAGCCGAATCGATCTTTCATTTCTCTACCTCCGTCCGTCGTTCGTCGTTCGTTCGCCATAATGCGTAATTGGCCGTTGCAGCGTTCGCTAATGCCACTGATAAGGCTAAATAGCGTCTTGGCAATCGCTTACAGGGGCGCTACTTGAGTCCAATCAGTGATTGACGCTGACCCCGGGCCACTTATATACGTGGGCTCCCATACGGTCGGCATCGATTCGCTCTCACGATGATCCATCTCAAATGAGATGTACGCTCGCCTGATTGACGGGCTGATTTGGATGTTGGATCTATTAAAGTTCCTGTCAATTCAAAGTAGCTGTCAATTGTCATTTACTTTTTGCTTATTGAATGATAAATATGAAATGTAACAAGAGTTGTCAGATAAAGCCAGAGTGAAATTTGCCTTGTCATACTTGATTGTAAGTTACTTTTACGAACTGCATGTTAAATTTACTTGGCACTTACTATAAGTCCTTAAAGTAATTCTAATCTATTTCATCATCTGGAAATTCTATTTGCAAATTCTCAATTTGACATTCAGCTTACAAGTCATGGTTGCATTTGCTAGCTACTTCGCAAGTGAATTCCATTAATTTAATGTTAGATCTGCCAGTTACTTCTATGAGTCAAATTGACTTACTACAAAAGATTTACAAGTCATAAAAAAATAATCAAAATATATAAAAACAATCCGAATCATAATGAAACAACTTCTTTACGAGTTTTTAACTAGTGTCAAATATATATTTAATATTCAGTTTTGGCAACTACCTGTTAAATTTAAAGTTCAGTTATCCCACGATTTGCCCTAAATATTTTACATGTTAACATATGAACAAAGCTCTTTCAATTCTAAAGCAAATATTCAGCTAAAGACTCATTTTACCAAACACATGTTAAATTTTGTAACATTTTCAACTGAATGTTAACTTTTAGCAGCTATCTGGCATACGCAAAGTTTTCACTTTTTGCCACAAATCGAGTTGAGTGAAATTCGCTCAAAGTTTCGATCGATTTCCGTTTGGCCAAAGCCTTCCGCTATTCCGATTAGAAAACTGATTAGGCTTAGCTAATTTCGATTTGCATTAATCAGAGATTAATCAGCGGGATTTCTAGCGCAGACAGTCAGAGATGCCATGGATTACGGTTGACTGTCGAATGGATTATGCAAGCAATGTTCGTACAGATATTACGCATACGCCGCGTGTGTTACATACATGAAGTAAATTATATGAGCTTATTAATGCATTTAGTTGACACGCTTTTGATTTAAGACGCGGCCAATTAAGCCGCTGGCCGAGCAGCTATCACGAAATTAACGACAGCCAGCAGCAGCAGCAGCAACAGATGCGAATGGAAACAATCAACAATGACTATAACAGTGCCATCAGGGTCTGGTTTACATTATTTATAAGCGCTCTAGCGTCGCGCCATTTAATTATAGCTCAAAAATATCTAGTATATGATGCGGCTTACCTCATTATGCCCACTTTTTATGGCCCAAAACAGAGATAAAAAACTAAAAAAAAAAATAAAAAATAAAATAGAAAAAAAAAAAAAACAAAAAACGAAACAAACAAAAAACAATTCAAATAATCAGTTGCAATTTCACTTCAATTTTAACAACTTACACAGAGTGTCAGTTATTTATGTGACTCCAACTCCAACTACGAGTCGGAGTCTCAGTTTGACTCGTCTTGACTTGTCTCGTCCGGCCTCATAATTGAGGGCTGTCCAACTCCGTTGAGCTGTTCCCACAGTTCCACAGAAAATGAACAACAAACATGCAACAATTTTCGGCATTTCCCTAGATAATGTGCAGAACTTGCATAACTGCAGTGCGCATGCTAGAAGACGAAAACCTAAACTGTTAACTGACGCCCAGGCAGGCAGCCTGTTGGCCATTTGGCCAGCGGCCCATAAAAATATGGCTTAATTGGCGTCACTTAGGCCCAGTGCCAAGATCTTAATTACCAAAGGGCAGCTGCTGGGCCATGCCACACACATGCACTGCCACACACACGCACACTCACGCACACTCACGCACACACACGCACACATCTAGCTCGATGCTCGCATTTGACCCCAAAAAGAAATGGCCACAAAAGAAAACCGAAAAAAAAGTTCAACAACAATAGAAAATGCTTAGAAACAGCGAGCAGCAGCAACAACAACAACAACAACAACTTTTACTTTTGTTTTAATTTACATTTTCAACACTCAAGTTCACAATGTGTCGCCTGCACAGTGGGCCTAGATCAATTTGATGGGCCAGCCCAGAGGGTTTTGATCAAGTTTTGCATAATAGCGAAAGTCTAATTGAAACAGTTTAAC
This sequence comes from Drosophila navojoa, assembly GCF_001654015.2. The sequence goes on from NW_022046644.1 coordinate 22,340, forward strand.
AGATTTCATAATAATCAAAATATTAATAATAGTAATAGAAAAAAAAAAATAAAATAAAAAAAAAACAATAATAAAAAAAATAATAAAAAATAATAATAATAATAAATAATAATAATAATAATAATAATAATAATAATAATAAA